>JAYKKI010000118.1:5045000-5163184 GCA_039881145.1 Druceiella hillmani
ATGGTTGCTTGAAACTTTAGCGAACGTGTTTGCGAGTCGGCCAGTATATTTTTTCAGGGTAAAGTCGTAAGTTTTATAGTCATTTCCGTAGGTAAGTGCGTGTTTTACAATCTGGCCGAATTTTTGTATTTAAGTCCATCTGCGGTGCTAAGTTATGTCTGTATTTTGCTTACTAGTTTGTGGGGTAAAGATTAAATGTGATTATAACGAATTGCTTTGTGAGATAAAGATTAAATATGATTATAACCCCTTGCTTTTGGAAATGTGCTTATAATTTAGAGGTAAAATCTGTGAGTACTTAAAAAATGTGAAAAATATTAAAAACTTAAGTGCAAATGGCAATAGCTCTACCTTAGAATTCGATTATAAGCAAATAAAGATTATTTATCTTGAATTATATTCTATATCTAAGAAACTATATTAAATTGGAAATTAAAATTTAATCAAATACTAATCTGCAAATATTATCGTAGCAAAGTAAGATTTATATGAAATATAAATAAATTGTACCTAAACCAGTAGATTTTGTTTGTTTGTAATTACAATTCGTACACGAAAAGTTGAGCTGTATTGCTATTTTTTCTATGTTAAATTTTTTATCTTAAGTGTGCACTTGGGAAGTTATTATTCAGTCAAATAAATAACAATGCTAGAGTAAAACTTGGTAATATGCCCCACTGTTTTTTAAATCCATTAAATCTAATATATTTAAAAAATTAGTAACAATCTTTATTTTGAAATCAAATTTTGTATATTGGTAATAATATAACGCTTGTTAAACTTAAGAAGAACGTAAGATGATAGCTATATTATTTTTTTAATCATAGGTGAGGCGTTTCATATACTGACAGCGAATTTTCTTAAAGCTAAGAAAATATTTTTTGATCTTCTTGTTATAAGTGCCTCCTATGGAGTGGTTATTGGGTCCTTGGTGCCGGCTAAGGGTTGGAGATGAGATTCCAAATTTTCTTGAATCTACTTTAACTCTCATTTTTTTACTTCTTGCTCTCCACATGGCCTGTTTTGAGTCTTCTGCACTCCAATGTGCTCAAAACTTATTTCTTTCATATTTACGAGACATTATCTGTAATATATCCATATTAGTCCAAATAATGGAGCGATTCATGCAACAGCTAGTGGATCGTATTGTCAACTTTGCTTTTATCATGAACAAAGCTACGACTTGAAGGTTATAACTCTGATCATGAATAAAGTAGTGAGGAAATTTCATCTAACTTACAATAGTTCGGATCAGTTAAACACAAAATTAATTACAATAATTTGTTTGCAGCTCTCCACAAATTGTTTCGACAGCTAAAAATGA
Organism: Druceiella hillmani; assembly: GCA_039881145.1. Taxonomy (NCBI): domain Eukaryota; kingdom Metazoa; phylum Arthropoda; class Insecta; order Lepidoptera; family Hepialidae; genus Druceiella; species Druceiella hillmani. The sequence continues at coordinate 5,046,325 of JAYKKI010000118.1, forward strand.
CTTTTTCCAATATTTCTTAAATTGCTGGTTAAACCATGTGCGCATGACCGACATGTTGTTTGGTGGCTGTTTCCTAGTCAGATTTCTACTTATGAGTTAGGTAGCTCTGTTAGTGTGTGTGCTAGTATAGTGGGCATTTTGTCAACTGGGATGTTATCGAATTTTACCTTGCCCTTTTTACTAATATACGTAAATACAGTATTTATTACAATTTTATAAATACTGGCATCGGCTATTAAAATTCGGTAAATACTGACATGGCTAATGTAGAATAACAAAACTAGACATTTATGATGATTGCTCATAAATAAAAGATATGTTACGGTCAATTATTTGATATATTGACCAAGGCTCTAAGTTATAACTGCAATCTACAATTGAAATGCGTCCAGTGGTTTTTGTGTGAAGCGCGCACAGATTCCACTTCGTTTTCACTTTAGTATTTTATTATTTGTATTACCTGTGTGCCTGACTTCGTTACCGTGGAAATTTGGAAAATATTATTAAGTTGAGTGTAAGACTGAATATTAAAATAAGTGTAACGGCATCCATAACTGTTTTAAGTATTTTTTAGCATTAATAGGAGGTAAAAAAATCTTCAAAAATACCCAATGTAGATTAGGAGGTAGCGTGAGATTAAATGTCCGTTAAAACACCATCTTAATCACCACCATCCTAAAGTAGATCGACTAGCGACAATTATTTCATTATTGTTATTATAACTTGTGCGGAGAACTTATAATAAAACAAGCCTTATGTGAAATTTAGTTCACTTGAGACGTTATTGTATCTTGTTACATTGAGGATCGTTTCAGTCTCAGAATTTTTGTGTTTCTATAACCGCATGATGTGTTTGTTTACAACATTTATTATCACTACTTCTCGAACCGCATCAAAGTGCAGATTACGGCGGAAGTCACTGCTTTAAAAATTCTCTGCAGCATTTTATTATTGTATTTACTGAATGTTTGTTTTCTTACTACATTCTCGAATGTGAATGTTTCTCTTTGAGTCCAGACTGGTTTCAAAATTTAATTGTTATGTCTTATTTTATTCTGGACTCAAAGCCAAAGCAAAGAATTTTGTCCTAGCAGCTAATAAAGTTGGTATGTATCCTCTTTTCTTTTCTTTAAATATTCTTTATGACTTATTTGTTACTAAAAAAAAAAACAAATTTATTTTTTTTAATGATAAGTCAATCAGATTATACTTGGTCTCATTTATTTTAATACAAAATTTTTATATCTATATATTTATTTCATTGATTACATCTGGCAATTATTTTTGTGGATCGCAATACATGATTGACCACTCTAATGGTAGCTGTGAAAACAATGAAAATTGCTGTCATTACTTCTTCGTCTATTATCAAGTTCCTCGGGTAATGAAGGTAAGACGCTGAACTAAGCACCCTACTCTATAGAATGCCCATAAGAATGTTTAATAACGAATTTTAAAATTCGGTCAGATTTAAGAATCTCCTAATATTTTTTGGTGTTATCTCCTAGAAATTTTTTTCTAATCCTTCATGGCAGATTTATTCAAGTGCTTCTTCTATACCCCAAAATTATGCTCTTTTTCTCTCCAAACGACTTTTTTATTCTGATTCTAGTACTTAATTTATTATTGAGTGATCAATTTTATACCAAATTGATGATTCGGGAGCTATAGAATAAAAAACTATAGAAATTGACTATAAGTTCACAAAGATCTTTGGCGTAATAGAAAGTAGCGATATAGGTCGGTATGATGGCATATCTGTAGCAGTTTTTTCAGATTCCGTTTTAGATGTTTTGGGTCAGGTTAAGACCTGATACAAGTCTACATAATACGCCGTTACTTTTTCATAGCTAGATGTAGCAGTTACTTTATAATTTCTAATGTAATAGTCAGGCGATTTTTTTACTCTTAAGCTCATATCTGTGCTATATCTATACTATTTAAATTCTTGTCAAGTAAAAAGTGGTATGTCCATTTCGTCGTCTTTTCCCATAATTGTTATAATTTCAATAATTGTATTTTGCGGAAAACATTTACTATCTCAGGCAAGTATTCAGCGAAGAGAGCTGTCTTCTGCTAACAGTCACCCATCCACTTGCTCTCTTAAGATTTCAGGGAAGAATCTTTCACGTCGGGTGTCTTTAAATTCTTAGTAAATTTCCAAGGTTTAATCGGCGCTTTCATCTGTTGTCAGGTTTCTAATAATTACAAAGTATAGTTTCTAGCTTCCCGATTATTTTTTAAGCTGATTACTTTTCCTGTTAAATATTATTTTGTCGCCTCGGTATCAAGCTTTTAGCTAAAAAGGAAAGTGGGCAAGGTTTTCTTTATCATCATCAGTTATTTATAGCTGTCTATTTATTGATACAAAAGACCTAGCATAGTTAAGAGGTATACTAATCCTTCCTGCTGATTGTACTTTCATCATGGGTGGCAGACCTTTTTATCTATTTGGTCTACTGCTTCAATTGGAAGTTCTAAATTTTTCAGTCCATCCAAAGTTTTATTGGGTTCATCTCAATTAGTTTTCTTACTACAAAGTTTTGATTTACTTTCTATTGGTATTTTTTTTCTCAGGGGTAGCTAAGAAGACAAGAGTATGATTCTATTAAAAAAGTGATTTTTTTTTTAAAATAAGCGTGATTTGTGTAGAAATTTCATTTTATATCATACTTTAATCCCATCCATACTTCTTGCGTAATTAGCAAAGAAATAAATATAATCATATATAATCAGGCAGGAATTCAAAAAACAATATTTTTGTGTTTCATTACTTTTTCTATGCGGACCTAAATAATTTTGTCGTATATATCTTCAAAGTATTGGTATACATATTTATCTTTACATAGAATAAACCGTAGAAATGGCTACTACGGTTTTACTATATGTAAAGATAAATAAGATGTTCGCAAATCGGAAATCTACATACAAGAAATTATTTAATGAAACATATATTTATAAATATATCAAATTGTCTAAAGATATAAGATCTTATATATATATATATATATATATATATATATATATATATCTATATATATATTGGATATGTTTCATATTATAAGGCTTCTTAACACTATAGGAAAGGGTAGTGTTAAGAAGCTTTATAATGTGAAAATATATATCTTTGGTAGGTAAGGGGCAAACACGTTGTTACGGTAGGATCTAGTTACATTCCTACCATACTCCGGCTAATACTTAATAATGTCATGATATAATCATTTATAGACATGTTTTACGGGAGTAAGCTAGGTAATTACTATGGTAGTAACTTAGGTTAATTAACCTAAAAGAGATTAAATAATAAGTCTTAGCTATAAAAATTAGTTATGGTCGTCAAGCATAAGGTGGTTTTTATTGTTGACATGTCATTACCCCTACATATCCAATTTTTATAAAAGCTATATAATTTGTGGTATTAGAATTGGGTTAAAGGGAAGTAAGGAGGTATTGGAGAATATTTCTTGAATATATTTAGATTTATTTCATGTATAAATATTTTTAAATTTTCCGTATTTTTTGATATCCATCATTAGTAACTGACAATAAAAACTGTTTTTATATATCTAACTGTATAATTCATTATTAGGGTAGGCGGACACGCCTACCCTCATAAGTATGTAAAAAGTAAATTAATACAAAATTATATCGAAATTTTGTTATTTTCTCTTTTACTATAAGTTTAAACTGGTTTATTAATGTAGACACTTTTGCTGGAAATGCAAAAAAAAATTGTGTTAAAATTGGTAAGTTAATTTAATTTTTATTGTTACATAACTAAGAAATAAACAAATACAGACTAAATGTAATTTGTCTGTTGAAGATGATTAAGAAATAAATTTCGATTACTATTTAGTATAAAATAAAATATATGTTCGAATCAGCAAATAGACAATAATTCCATGAGTAACGTAGGTCAAATCGCTGATTCATTATCCAACGCCCATTCAGTTGTACCTTCTTTATTACTTGTCAAATTTAAGTTTTCAATCCATAGGAAAAACAAGTATATCCCTTGAATTTACTCTGAACTTCAAATAAACATTTCCAGAGTTTGAAGTTTTATTCACAGACTACGTCCTCTTTGTTACCCATCGATTCTTTATCGAACTTATATATGTATAGGTAGATACCTACGAAGCGAGCAAAACAGTTTCGCAAACTTTTAGGCAATAACTTATTTTTTTGGCAGCAAAATATAATAAATATTCAAAAAAGAAAGGATACGGTAGACGGTGCGACAAGTAATCATATTTTCATACCGTAATATATACGTGATACAAGCTTTCCATGTTAAAGGTCATCAAAAGTTATAACGCACAAGGGTTGGGCCTTCAGACATGACGCTGATCTTATAAGCCCTTTTCTCCATGGAACAAACGTACACATGTATCGTTACGTTAACTTAGTACGAAACATCTGTCCTACAACTTTATAAAGGGATTTTGTATATTTGTTTCTCAGAAGATATACGTAGATACACTTTTATTTTTTTCACGCAAAGTTTACGATGAAGTTTTGTATAGTGCACAACGGCGTAGATTCTGTTGTACCAGGTTTTACTTGCGAGATCGCTCCTGTAGTTTTTTGAATAACATTTTTCCCCGTAATAAAGTTTGCATCCCAGAAGCCTCAGAGCGTCCGGGCGCATAACACGGTTCCAGCCGGTTCACTTCATCCGATAAAATATTTCAAAACTCTGACATTTGGTACTCCATGCTAATGCATTTTTTTCATGTATAGAGAGAAGTGTGGTCATAAATTAGTTGTAGTATTTTTGCTTTATATATTACAAATTAGTTGTAGTATTTTTGCAGATGTGAGTTTAAAAAGTACAAAAATAATTAAAAAGAAATTTCTTTGTTAAAAAGCTTATAAAAGGAAAATATTTTTGCTATGATCATGAAAATTATGAAAAATAATCAAAACGCAAAAATAAAAAAACTGTTTCTCCTAATAAAAAAATGAGAAAGGAATAAAAAATGAAAAGAAACAAATGAAAAAGGAAACGGTAACCAAATTCAATTTTAAAAAGTAATAGAATTACTTTCATAAAAATTCTGAGCAATTGGGGATGAAAAAAAATTAAACTAAAAAAAAATTTTAAAATACTTTAAAATCTTTCAAATGCAATAGTTTAGAAGAAATAAAAGTTTTAAAATTAAGAGTTTTCCTTATTAATGAAAAACAATATACCAAAAACATCATATGCCGCTATAAATTTGCATAAATAGATTTTTTCATAACAACAAAAATATAATCACGTTGTATAGAAAAAATGCACTAATTAAAATAAATCTAAAACGGATGAAATTTAATTGGAAATGGCAGCTTTCAAATATCAAATGAATGTAAATTTTCTAACGTGAAATGAATGTACAAAAATATTGATATTTACTATTGCATATAATAAATAAATCACTTTTTCATCTTTGTATTGAATTTTTGTTCTTAAATGTGCACAATTCAATAAAATTACCTATATTCTTTTACTTCTACTCATATTCTTTTGTTATTTTATAGTAAATTACCTAAATTTAAATAACGATTTTGTGGCTGCTGTCATAAATTTCTTGGTTTTTGTAAAAAAAATATTGCTTGTTACAAAAATAAAACAACATATATGTAATAGATATTAAACGATAATAACTACGTATCAAATAATATAAATATAATTACATTCATTCCATAATTAAAAAGTGGTAGCGGCAAAAATTATACCCTGCATTCGACTGATTTACCATTCGATTAATTATGTCATTCCTTATGACTCGTTATTTAATTTTCTATGAACCTATGTATTAATTTTATGTTAACTTGGCTATAAGTTTGAATGATGCTAGTCGAATTTGGCCCATATATAAGCCAGACGCCTGAGGAGTTAAGGATATATGTGTATAATGGAATATATGGAATCTTGAATCTGTTTCGTGTACAAATAATTTTTATTAGGCGGTTATCTGCATTAAGCTGTAATTTTATAAATTTTTAGAATATTAAGTAAAATTTTTAAACAAAAAAGTTTAACATTGATTGGTATATCTTGAAATTGAATATGTATATAAAAAAAATTTTAAAAAAATATTTATTTAGCCTCTTAAATAGAAGAAAAGTAACTAATGTCTTTACTCTTACCCCAAATTGATCGCTGTGACAGTCTCTAACAAATTATTTACTCAACATCAATTTTCACAACTTGCATACTGGGGTTTTTGTACCTGAACGCCAGTCAACTAATTTTAAGTCCATTAAAAGTATTTAATAAAGACAAGGAGTCTAAATTATGTATTCTGTTCAAGTAAGTCTCTTCGCGGAAATTTCATTAGTAGTTAAATTAACTTAGTAGTTTTTACGTTTTTATCTAAAAAACACACGAAGAAAGAAATTCAAAAAATAAAATTCCTCAAGTAAATATTAATTTGTGACAATAGGTAGCTTAGATTTCTTTCTTAACTAAAAATATATTCTCTAATATAAAATTTTCCATGGCTCTGACATAATTTTTTTTAAAAATGTTCAATTTATGAAGTCACTCTTAAACACACTTCCCCCAACGATTTGAAATAATCTGCAATGATACGTTATTTTGGAGTCTGCACGGATAATTACATAAAAATAAAGGAATGTTCATGTTTTGGTGAATCTGAGGCTCCTAATTTTTTTTTCTTAGTTAAAAAGCCCACCAGATTTAACTTTAACACAAATTTTTAATTGTGTATTGGATATAGATTACATATGAAGTTAACATAATATAAATACAAGTCGGGAAGGACAAACTGTGTATGCCCGCGTAACTAACCATTATCGCTACATTTTTTGTTCAATTTACACACTTATTTTTTTTCAAAATGGTAACAGTTGAAATATGAAATTATTAAAAATACATTTATTTTGTAACACGCGTTAGTCATCAGATAACCTGTGCAAAATTGTCTTCAAATCGACTAATTCTGGCAGTTTTGTTTTTAAACATGTGGCAAGTTAAACTAACAATAAGTTAGAGTGATAATCATGTAATTCGTGACTGTACTATTTTATGGAAAAAAGCAAAACTAACGACAAGATCAATTCCAAACTGTATTAAAAAACTTGTGAACTTTTACCACATGATATCTGCATAAAAATTGTAAGAAAACTCAAATTATTTACAATCGCCGTGAGTAGTCATTTAAAACGATTTCAGGTAATTTATTTGATTAACATCCCGTGCCCTTGACATAATAAAAATGATAAAATATTTTGCAGCGAAAGAGAGAACCAGGGTCTCCAGATGGTCTCGCAGGGGTATGTAAAATATAGCCGAAAAGAACAAGGGAGTGCAGATCTATGCCTTCTTGTGCCATGCTCTAAGCGAGATGGATTGCAAGAGTATCTATTCTTTGAAAATATGTTTGTTACAACCTTAGTTCAAAGTCAGCGCGAAAGACGGAAAAGGATTTCAAGACGTGTTGTTGTTCATTATAATATCATATGTGAAACCCTGGATTAGATTATCTGGCATTAAGAGCGACAAATACAGATTTATGAATTTTGAAAGCAAAATACAAAGAAATGTAAAAGTCCATTTCAAAAGCAGCTTTGAACAAGTTCTGTTAACACATATGATATTTGCGTGATAAAATTGCCATTATTTTTGATGATGAAGTTGATAACCAAGCAAAAATAAGAATAGTTTCCAGTTTAGAATAGAAGAAATCATACAATATTAGAGACAGGTACAACCCATCTAAGGAAGAAATATCAAACTTTTTGTATGACAAGGATCTACCATAATAATACTTTTACAATTTTGTATTAAACAAATGTTAATCATATATTAAACCTATCTTTTAATTTTAGTTTTAAGAAAATCATTGGAAGACTATGTATCGAAAAAAAGCATAAATTTATTTTTACCCGTGAAAATCAAAGACAATTTTATGTAGGAAAATGATTCCTTGTCAAAAATATATCCTTGTACAGTATAAATAGAGCCTATTTGGAGGCATAGAGAAAAGAGTCATCCTTGAAGGCTGTAAATAACACTACAGAAAGGATAGTTAAGCTGATGCGAGATTTTATGAATTGGTCACCGCAGAGTAAGAACGAAAACAATTTCTGCTACGTTCCATGCAAGAATACAGAAAGCTCTATTCCATTTACAAAGAAATGACTTAGAAGAAAGAAAGTATGTTCAATAAATTGGTATATATTTCAATAGTATAAATTGATTTTAATTACAATAATTAATAATTCGATGCCGCTAAACGTTTATTTACCTATTTCATTACTTATTGTTATAAATCCATAATTTAAAAAATGTGTTCATGTAACTTCTAGGCAAAATTTTAAAGACTAGTCGACAGGGGTCCCTTCATCATAAAAACCTGAAATTTCATGTTTAACAATGTTTTAGTAATACAAAAATAGCAGGTATGTATTTCGAAATTCAGAGAAAAAATTATTACTCACACGCACACACGCATACACGCACACACACACACACACACACGCGGGTGCGCGTTTGTTTGTGTGTGTATATAAAAAGATCAAAGTAGTAATAATTCCATATTTAAATATAATCTAACTTATGATATCGAATATTGGCATCAAAGTCTTGTATATTGGCATCAAAGGTAACTGAGCAATAAAACGTTAGATGGTTAGAAGGTGCTTCCAATATAATTATTTTCTTTAAATACTTTAAACGCATTTTAAACATGGTTAATGGATTTATAAGATTCGGCGTAGAATTAAGGCTTATTGAGGAAACATGAAAATAATGAAGTAGTGTACAAATTAAATTTTCATTTAGGCAGTTAATACCAGGTAATTATATGTTACCAAGTGATTATTTAAAAGTTGACGACTAAGTGTAAAGCGTTTTACTTTACAGCATAGGTAATAAAGCTACGAGTACTCGTAGCAAACATTTTGACAATTTTCATAGGTTTAGGTTAAAACAAAACAAGTTTTGTCAACTTCAATCAAATTATGTTTGAAGCAGAACGAAAATATTGACGACATATTTAAAATAGTTTTGGCTCATTAAGACTTTGGTATATCTTTTCTGTTATAAAAACAGGCTTGTTGAGTGCAAAACATTACTTTTTGATAAAAAAGAACACATTTTGACATCTTTTTTCCAAAAATTATAAATGGGATGCTAAAGTCCATACAAATGTACTCATTACTTTCAGAATTATTTGTGTTTAATTACTGCGAAAAAATAAATTTTCACGATCATCTGGTTAATGTTGTATTATTCTGTTTCAGAAAAATAAATCTTACAAATATTTGGTAACGAATTTAGTTCTCATATACGGGCAATAATATACAAAGATTCAAAAACGTTAGATGGTATATCATAAAATGTACAAAATTATGAGCTCAAAATACTTTCAAGAGTATCGCAAGATCTTGATTATCGATTAGTGTCTTATTTATTTTTATTTTATATAATCGAGTCTTTATATTTGTCTAAGCTTCCTTCATCTTTTTATTTCTCACACACGAACATAACAAGTGCGCAAGAAAGTATTGTTATCTTGAAGCTCATATCTGCTATGGAAAATAGGAAGGATACTCGTGGGTTGAAGGATTCACAAATTTAACGACCATTCCCGAGGGACAACATATACCTATATATTCAACATGAATTTCCCTATTGTATATATATGTATGTGTCTTACTTCATGTAGATATGCCTACTTTAGTACATGTGTAGATCGATTTGGTCTCTAAATACATTACAATAGTATTGATAAGCGTGTTATAAATTAAAACTTATAATATATGTTCCCGTATTTTTATTGCCTTTAAAATAAAATCTGAATTATTAAGACAAACACGAAGATCAAATTATTTATCGAAAAATGAAGAAATTTAGATGAAATGCAAGTTTAAAAATAATTTTATGTGATAAGGTAAACAGGTAAACTTATTTTTTTAATGGGATTTATATTCGATTTTTCTATTTTTATTTAGGCGGTATTTCTGTGGACTATAACATCCCCATGGAACATGATGCATTCCATTGCATATCTACGTCGTACTAGTTATTAAAATCCTGTAAAATAAGTTGATAATGTTATTATATTATTCCTCAGCAAAATTGAAATCAAATTGTAATTTTGAAAATTAATTTTCCTTTTAAACGTTGATAAACAATTAACTAATTTCGTTCATTGCGCTAGTTTTCAATTTAGTTCTTTTAAGGGAAAATAACGTTCGAAGAGACAATTTTCTATACATTTCCCTTAAATCGGCTATATTAGTTATGTACTTTAATGATAATATATTAAGCAATCCATTACAATTCCAAAACATAATAAGCTTCCACCCATAATAATGAACCAAAGTAGTCGCTTCCGGAAAAATTAATTAATATTTATAATTTTAGAAGTTAGATGATCCTCTTCAGTTAATTACACTCTTTTTTAACAGAGCCGTTTTAATTAATTACACAAAATTGTGTTAGAATACTTCATTATTTAAATACAAATACTCACACTTTAATGCGAATTTGCAAATTTCCTTAATCAAAAACAATAATGTACATGTGTATATATATATATATATATATATATATATATATATATATAGACGATTTAACTTTTGGAGAAATAAGCCTTGATACCATATATTAAATATGATATAACAAGATTATCATAAAAATAATGAATTTCTAATAATTTTAAATTAAATGGAATTTCAAATAAAATAGAAGTCAAAAAAACTGAAGCTTGACAAGGAAATAATACGAATCAATTTTCAATAGCTTTTCTACGGGATAAACACATATATATATCAACATTGTATATGTTTACTTACATTTATATGGAACACCACACATTAAACTTGAAAAATTATTTAACTAAGCCTTTTCACATTAAACTTGAAAAATTATTTAATCAAGCCTTCGACTATGGAAAAAACACTATCTTGAGAAATATTTTTTATTTTATTGTTTTTATTTTTAAGCTTATTGCGTGTAAAAGCTCTTAAAATGTTTTCCTATTTCTTCATAGTCGGATTTATTCTTTAAAGGTTTATTTTATTCGTAATTTCGAATATTTAATTTTATTCTTAATTGTAGACTTCTATCTTAATCGTAACCATATAGGGTATTGCACGCAGAAAGCTTTTTAAGTTATTTTTTTACTATTTCGTACGTGGGTTTGATTTATTAATTTCAATTTGTTTCAGATTTTTTAGAAAATATAATTATTTATGTAGGTGTGTAGTTTTTTGAAAGAAAAGCATGTGAACCGTGAGTTCTTTTATCAACCGCCACATTAATTTTCAATTTATGTTTTACAGCTCCTTCGACCACGAACTGTGAAAACTACATATCTATACATATATATATATATATATATATATATATATATATATATATATATATATATAATATGTTTATACAGACATATACAAATACGTGTATGTACATACGTATGTATATGTATACACATATATTGTTTATGTTTAAATCATTCTTCGTTTTGACTTTGCTGTAGTCAAGAAAAAATTAATCTCAATATTTTTTGAATTCCTTCTATTTCTTCGGTCATTTGTTATTTCTGAAACCTTGCTAATAAATATAACTTTCTCGATCGCTTCAAGAAATATAAATAAAATCAATCTATCCTACATTATACAGAGAAAGAAAGCAGCACTCGCTTGGCGAGTCGGAGTTACGTCAGTCGGCGCCATCAATCGAGTTAAAAGATTGTTCCCCCGGGGAGGGAGGGCGGCGAAGGGAATGTTAATTTGTTGGGTATCCGCCCATCTGTCTCACCCGCCCTGGGCTCGACGCCCTGCACCCGATCACGCGTAGAGGAATTCTAACGAGTTATATGGGTTGGGTAAAGTGGGATAGGATTGGGTTCATTCAGTTTATTACGTCAAATTATATTTTATTTTTATATTTTGTGAAAAAATATAGAGTCCTACGTCGACATAAAAATAACTGTTTAAACTAGTTTATATTTTTATGTTTCATTTATGTCTTTTCTATTGAGCAGAGAGAGAATTCTATACTTGTGTATTTAAAATCATTTTAGTACCTTTATTTATTCATTGATCTCTATTTCCCAGGTATATTTTAATAGTTTGAGTTCCATTTCACATAACCGCTAATATTTGCGAAGTGTGTTCTAAAAGTGGGTATTGTTTCCATATAAATATTTTCTCCTTTCGTTAACATGAATCTTGTTATTATATATACGCTTACATTCCTTAAATCTAAGTTCTTATACAACTGCATAAAACGAAGCTTCTTGTGCAGTGTTTTGCTTAATTAAAATATTTAAAACAATTAAAACTTTTGGTTCTTTGAAATCTAGGCTCCAACTTAAGGACTGTTACTCACTCAGTTATTTGTTTAGAAATAACAGGATAATCTATCATGTAGCTCAGACTTTATGACTGACACTTACCGCTATTTTAAATGGTACCTTGCTGGGGAATTCTTCAGCAAAGATGCTGATATTAAAGTTTTCCTGAGAATAAAAAAAAACTGATTCCACGTTAATCTTACTACGCACTAAAGTATATGAGGTGTTGGTTTTTAGTTGAAAGTAAAATTGTTGAAAATATATATTTTGTGTTTTTCAAAAATCAGAACGGTTCTTACTATTTAAACGCGCTTATTATGGTTAAGCAGCTATCTAGCTATCATTAGTAATGTATAAGAAACGTGTAAATAAACGTGTTGTTTTTTAGATATGAATGAAATATTAAACACGGTGAGGATTGGTAACACAATTATTTTGCAAATTTGTGATAAACTGATTTTTTAAAAAAAAAATAGTTTCAGATTCAAAATTTCCGATAAATATGGAATTAATAAAGAAATCCCTTTCATGATTTTTAATGAGCCATATTAATAATACTACGTACAACTGGTTAAGATATGGTTTATATCATATAAAACAATTTCTACATAATCAACACCGGTAATTTTCTTTGCCTTTTCGAGAACATATACAGGATCTTCTAAACTTCTATTGAGTTAAAGCTTCAGGAATTAACCTCTGATATATATATATATATATATATATATATATATATATATATATATATATATACATACATATATATCTATATATATCTATATATATATATATATATATATATATATATATATATGTAAAAGTTAGCTGATCATTAATAAATTTAAATCTATTAATGAATGATACAAGAAATTTACTAAATTATTTAGCAAAAATCCAGTAATTTCTTATAAAATGTCAAAATACTATATTAAATACGATGAGGTTGACAATGCATTATTTTATTTCCGGTAAGTAATGATGCGAGTAAAATTAGCTGCTAATTCTACAACTGCAGTTACAATTTATATATTGATATAAAGTTTTAATATATTGAAATGTAAATATTAAATTTGTCTAAAGCCTTTGTTGGGGTAGGACTGACTTTGCTTTTCACATTATTTCGTAGCCTAGAATTAAACTGGGTTAATGAGATGATATTTCACCAGTTATTTAATGCAACAAAATATCCTCTATACGCCGAATATCCCCAATGCGTGGGGTGAGAATTTGAAGCGATTGAGCCTTAGCTGTAGCCCTTTTAGTTCAGCGTTGAGTTTTCGCACTACGAACTTGGAGTTGGCGCGTCCCAAATATGTGTCATTGATTGATCGGAGTTTAAATAAAAACTATTTTCAAACTAAAACGAATTAGTAGCGTAATTGTGTTTTAAAGTGTTTTTTGCCTATAAGATTTTGAAGAGGTGGTTAATTGACTTGGTTGTATGACTTTCGTTGCGAATACAAATATTTATTTTGTTGTCGTTGAGCTTTAATTGTTATATGTTGATAGATATTTTAAATTATTTTTACGCAATTATGTATGAAGTGATAATGAATAAAATTATCGAATCTGAAGTAGCACAATTTTATAATTAATTATATTATTTTTTTATGCTACAAATATTACTTAAGGCTTATTTTATTATGTAAAATTGTTTTGTTATTTCTTTAACTGTTTTGTTTGGATTTAAGGATAGTTTCTTCCTCCTATTATTATTATGTACAAAAGCACATACAAACATGACCAATATCACACACACACAGAAAGGCACGCACTTACGCATGGACACATACATACACACACACACATATGTATATACATAGATATATATATATATATATATATATATATATATATATATATATGAATATATACAAAACACTTATTATTCTGTATCAAACAACACTAAAGCGTCACTCAGTTGGTTATCTTCCCGCCATTGAATAATATGATTTTGCCCTTTCGTCACACGTTTTTCCCATATACTTTTTTATTATATATGCTGTCTTCTTTTATTCAGGGTATTGTATGATTTTATTACATTCAAAAATAGCAAAATATAGAAGTAAAATTGTTTTTAATGTGGTAATCACAAAACATAAAGGAGGAAATTTTACTGTTACATTAATTTTTAATCTGAGTGTGACTCGAACACATTCTCTGATTCGCCGTGGGTAAAATGAATGGCACTAGTGTGTAATTTAAAACATAATTCTTTTAACAATAAATAATAAATCATTTCTTAAATTGCTCCAACCTTTTTACATCTTCGTAATTATTACCCAATGCTCATGTTACTCTCTTCGGGACTTATGGTTTTTTAATGACGTATTATGAAGAGTATCTGACGTAACACAATTTTCATATTGCATTTCTAAAGAATAAAAGTTCTAAAGAACTTTTTACAATTTTTTATTTTGTTTTATGTTTTAAAATTAAATGCAAAATTTATAAACAAACATACCGTGGTATATGATAAATAAATTACTTGATAACAGCAGTACCATTAGTATGTACTAAAGATGGAAAATGAGAGAATAAGTAAACGTTTGTTTTTGAATTATAATATTTGAAGTTTTTTTGTTTACTTGTACATAGCTTCTGTAATTTTTGCTCTACTTTGAAGGAAAAATAATATTCTTATTGTGATAAGCTATCGAGAGTTTCAAAGCGAAAAAAAATTGATAGAGGATTACCACAGTCACAACTTAACATTTAATTATGGTATGGGAAATTTAATAGTATTTAATCGCTTATTTATAAAATCCAAACTTTATGTTCATATATTAGGTTCGCTAGTATGTTTTAAACCATAACTTTGGGACTACTAGAAATATTCTCGAAACTTCTAGAAAGTTTTACTCTTGGGTATAAATAGGACAAATTGCAGTCAGTTGGCAACAATCAACGTCGACGCTTTAAGTGAATCCCATTGAAGATAATGGATATAAATCGATATCAAATACGGATTCCATTACTTTACGAATTTCGTCTGGTTCACGATACAAATATTGCCACAAATAATATATGACATGCGACGGGCGTATCCACGGTATCTTACGCGACGGCAAATTTTTGGTTCAGGAAGTTCAGGAATGAAGACTACGATCTTGAGGACGTTCAACAATTACGATGCCTAATTGAGGAGGGTCCTTGACTGGCGACTCGTTAATTGGCAGCTGAGCTACACTGCAGTTGTGGCACCATGGAAACACATTTGCTCGAATTGGGAAAATTCAAAATACTGTGTGTGGATACCCCACGAGTTGTTATCATATAACTTTTAGTGCAGAGTTATTACTTGTCAACGTTTATTGACATTGAAACGTAACTTAAATTGACTGAATAAATTATTAATTGACAATGAGAAGTGAGTTACATACGTTAAACATACATGCAAACGTCAATGGATGGGTGTCGGAGAAACAGGAGCATCAGTATCCAAACCTGAAATAAGTGCCAAAAAGGTGATACTCTGTTGCTGGCAGAATGTCAAGGGCATTATACATTGAGAGTTGCTTCCAGAGGGATACAATTAAAACAGATGTTTACTATGAACAATTGAATCGATTATCTAACAAGTTGATTGAGTTTTTATCTACCTGATAATGCTAGACCACATGTTGAAAAACGTACTCGTGATAAATTAGAGGAGCTTTGCTGGGTTTTACTCACTAATCCATCATATCAGCATTAAGAAGTTTCCAAAACAACCTCGCACAGTTTTTTGAAACAAATTCACCGGAATTTTACAAGAAAGACATATCATCCCTGCCAACTAGATGGCAAAAAACAGTGGATAATAATAGAGCATAGTTAAATAACATTTAGGGTAACATATACATTTTTAATAAAAATTGTTGACAGCATCTCTGGTTAAAAACTTATTATCGAACCCAGTATATTCCTAATTAGTAAACAATTAGGAAATCTTTGTAGATATTCTTGTCTTTATAAATTCTTAATTATTAAATCAGTTATCGACACAAACGCTATAATGATGAAATAAGTTAACATGAAGATCATGGTAATATCGAAAACGTTCTGCAAGTTCGAGTATTCATTTATAAATACTTCTTTAGAATTGTCATACTTTTTAATATTTAAAAGTATTATCAAAGCATCTTAATCATGTTTATTTTAAGATAAAGTACCAATGAGCTATAGTATCCTAAAAGCAAGCAATTCAGACAGCGCAGCGGCGACAAGAAGCAATCATTAAAAACAAATTTGCAAAAGTAATTTCCTAAACAGCACTCCTGTGTGGCCCTCTCGAGTTCGCTCTCGGCCCCAGTTCGTCGCCACAATCAATCAATTTCACGCGGCGCCATCTCTGCCTACCCCGCGATTGCTTTTATGCAAATACGATGTCTGAAACCCGACGCGCTCTGCGTCAGGTGAAGTGCCGGGACGAAATCTTCTCGCGGATTTGGAGATATGTCGATGGGCGCACGAGTCGAGAGCGGCCTGAGTAATTACGTGTCGTGGGTAGACGAGTTCTAATTTGCCAGACAGACGGAGAGAGTCTTGGAGTGTTATTGAATCAGTGAGGTTTTGGGATTGAATTTGATTAAGATGATATATGGCGTTTGTGGTTATATGAAGCTATTTACCATCGATTTTGTTTGAGTGCTTTAATCATTTTGATACATCGAATATAGAAACACACATGTCAAAGGAACTCGTTTAAATCAGTTTGTGTTTCTTTTAATGATTCTTAGAATAGATTCACATATGAAAGGCAAGGAGATATAAATAGAGAGGAATATTGAGTTAGAAACATAACAGTACACTCTATATTTTTGTATTACTATAAATTTGGTAGATAATATGTGAATCTATTTTTTAACAGTAGGTAATGTAAGATTTTTTAAGAGACCAATATAACATATAATCTTATTTAAAAGCTAAAATATAACAAATATATGTATATATATATATATAATATATATATATATATATATATATATATATATATATATATATATATATAAATATATATATATATATATATAAATATATATATATATATATATATATATATATATATATATATATATATATATATATATATATTTATATATATATATAGCTTAAGGGCAAGCGAGACAATGATATTGGCACGTTTCCATGTATGCGTGTGAGATAATGAAATCAAATAACGAAAAATTGATACTAAAGTGAGAAGTATATATTATTAAATATTGTGAAATTTTTACGTTTTGTTATTAAAATGGCGATTTATCTCTTTATTTTATTTCAAAGCTTTTAATTTTCGGTAAGAATTTTTTTTTAATATGTTCCGATATTGGAGGAATTTGTATATAAATTAAGTCTCTTTGGTATGCGGCTATATATTTGTGAACCCAGAAATAATAATTTTATATAATGAGTTGAAATATTCACTTTTTATAAATTTATAAGCCTAAAAGATATATTTATATCTTAAAAGGAGAAGAGCAGTGTTGCGTTTGGATATGCTCGGTGGATTGTTTTCCATCCTAAAGACTATGTTTCTTTATTATTACAATTTCGTTTTACCGCTGGGGTTTAACTTTTTTTGAATTTAAACTATGTTCGATTTCCTTAAACGTTTTTAATTTCCTTGAGAACAGCGTAACATTTTTGATTTCCTTTAAAAAAGCGTACTTTGCAAATATCAAATTATAATCTGGCTTTCATTTTGATTATCGAGTCTTCAATGGTAGAGTTAGTCTTTATTTTACCTTTTGGTACTGATCTGTGGTTTACTTGCATACATCTTATTCGGGATTTCAAATCCGACAGACGGCTGACGTAAACCGGGCCGCACAGCTAGCAGACGACAAATGCTAAGCTCACGGGAGGCGAAGATCGAGAGAATCGCTTGAACGTGCTAATATATCAGATAATGTGGAATTTGGAACGCGAACAAAGCGATAGCGCGCTCGTCCTGTTTTGTTTCGCCGAATGTTCTGTCACAGTGATTGATTGCAGATAGCGTTTTCACTCCGCTGCAATCTGATTCAAATTTGTCACTTAGGCGCCACCCGCGCGCCGCTCGTCGACAGGACGTGTCTTTGCGATAGTGAAAATGTATATTAACTTTGTCTTTACGGTTCAGAATGCCCTAGTTTTACCAACTTCGTATAGATATTGTGGAGATATGTTTTGTATGCACAGCGCTTCAATTTAATTTCTACGTTATTTTGTGGACTGCATGATTTTATTGTATTATTAACACATATTAATCAATCTGTACGTTTATCAATTTTCTTATCATAGTCTGTTCTAATCCGCTAATACTTTTTTATCAGGTCTTACGTACATAATATTTACACTTTATTAACAATTAAATGAAACTACGTGATGTAGTATTATTGGGTGGCTATTAGCAAAGAATCTTTGCTAACATCTTCAGGTGGGCACCTGAAGATGTTGTAATATAACGAAACCTAGGTCGTGGTAAAGAACTTAAAGAAAGTAGAAATAATACTACATCACGTAGTTTCATTTAATTGTGAATAATAAATTTCTACAAAATTAACGCCAAATATATTCAATA
This sequence comes from Druceiella hillmani, assembly GCA_039881145.1. Classification (NCBI taxonomy): domain Eukaryota; kingdom Metazoa; phylum Arthropoda; class Insecta; order Lepidoptera; family Hepialidae; genus Druceiella; species Druceiella hillmani. Next base: position 5,065,186 of record JAYKKI010000118.1, read on the forward strand.
TTTACACTTTATTTAAAAATTAAAGTAAATTTAGGTTCTTGTAATGACATTTGATTACCAGCTATTATTTGTATCACGTATTGCCACAAAAGTATTCTGCAGGAATGACGTACGGTGTAATTCTGCAGTAATGACAAAAATAGAAGATAAAGAAGAAAAAAATAAAAACGTAAGAATAAAAAAAGAAAGTCGAAAAGTTTGGAAAAGTAATAAGCTTCAAGTATGAGCAATATTTAAAATAAAGTTATAAAACAGGTGAACACATATTTTTTTCGAAATAGTTTTGTGTAATTAAATTTTAGGCATATTATGTTTTAATTAAATTTTAAGCAAATTGTGTTATAAACTTTAATGATTACAAAAACGTTGCAGCATTTTTGTATTTTTAGTCCATTATTAATTTACCATATTTTTACCGTGGGGATAATGAATACTTTACATAGATAGAAGAATATATTTTTAAATCGATGTATTGTTAATCTGTTATTGTATTGTATACTTCACATTGAATCAATATTTATAATTTTTTAAATATGACTCTATGGGTCAATTTTATCACTTATTTTTACCTCTATTAATTATTTGGAAAATATAATTTTCAATATAATGAATGAATTCAAGAAATATAATTTATTTGTGTATACTCAGTTAGAAATAACAATACATTTATACAAGCGATTTTGTACGTACAGACGAAATTATGTACATACAAATTTTTGGTACATACAAAATTAATTTACAATACTTAAATTTATAGAGATTATAAATGTTAAAGTTACCTTATAAATGTTAAAATTTAAAGAAATAATCCAAAATAGTAATTAGGAAAGAAATCTAGAATTATTTCCAAAAAGATATAGTGGTGTAATTTAATTATAACTGGAATATATTTGAATTAATGAGTTGATTTAAAAGTAATGCTTTTAACCTTTTTCGTTTGTATAGTTGGCATCAATCCCAACATTAGTTTTTTAATTACTATTTTTTTTTATGTAGAAAAAAGTTTGGATTCTATGGACCAATTGTATGAGTATATCTAAAAGTAAGTTTGAGTGTGGCTAAAATTATAATGAAATATTTTACATATTGGATTATTGAATATATTTGGCGTTAATTTTGTAGAAATTCGTTATAATTTCATTTTTTACAACTAAATGAAACTACATGATATAGTGTTATTTCTATTTTATTTAAATTCTTTACCACGAACTAGGTTTCGTTGTATGACATCGCGTAGTTTAATTTAGTTGTAAAAAATTAAATATTTGTTTATATTCCTAGCAAATAAGAGGATTAGCGAGACACTATTCAAATCTCATTTGAAACAAATCGAATAGTTGGCTTGTTGTATAATAGTCGCAACTGAAAATTAATTTAGGTGGTATCGAAGGCTTACAAAAGCTACGAATTTATGATGTATTTGCGATTTTATTTAAAGGTTACCTATGTTTTTTTTCGATTGTTGATTTTTTTATATCATGAAGTGTATTTAGCACATAAGAAACTTAAGTAATTATTCGACATAACATGTTTGATTGTAGTTTTCAATACGTTTACAGCTGTTTTAGATTTTACCGGTTAAAAAAATATTTTAATTGGATATACCGCTTTAGATTGCACGGACATAAGTTTTGCCAAACTGTTTGTTTTTGAAAATAGTATTGTTACTAAATCGAGGACTGATGAAAAATGTTTTGGTAAATAATTAATATACAAATACAATTAAATCATCCTTGGCTTATAAAACCTTATAAATAGTTTATAGAATTAAATAAAATTTTATTTATAATTACAAAAAACTCGCTAAGTGCGAAAACTCGCTAGCTAGGCTCACGCATCGAGCTTCGGCCCTTCGTTTAAAGTGAAGTTATTTTATTATATATCATCGTTAATGTATACTTATTAGTAAAATAAATATTTAAAAATACCTCATATAATTAAATATCCCCCCCCCCCGTTTATGTTATTTTAAATATGCTAAACACGGTAAAAATGGAAGGTCGTTGAAATTTTGTTTACAAGTTTTGCATATGATTCTGAAAACCCGTTTTTTCATAATTTTAAGTTCAGTACTTTCGATAATACGAGCAAGGACAATATATTTCTTACATGCATTTCAATTTATCTTTGAAGATATACATCGAAAATTATGAGAAATGTATATTTTTGTCTTCTGGTCTTTATAGCTAACATTTTAATTGTATTCCACATTATATATGGAATAAAAAAAAACGAGTATTTAATTGGCCCCTTTCACCGCTCCCTAATATTTTACATATACATATTTTCAATGTTTGTTTTTGAGATATGTGCGGTTTAACATACTTTATTACTATGTCAAATTTTAAGTTTCTGCGTCAAGCCACTTCTGACAGGAGGACTGATCGATATGTATGGGATTTTATGTTTTCCATTTTTCTCTTGAGGTACGGTATATTAAAAACTATATTAAAAACAGTGACAATTCAATGTTTCATATTTTAATTCCCATATCTCAAAAGGAAAAAAAGGAAACTTTAATTAGATCACTAATGTGTATCTTCTGGTAGCAGTTTTTCTTCAAAAACGTTTAACGTAGAAACGTGAAATTTGGAATCTCAAAAGTAAACATTTAACCAGTAAACATTTTGTTCCTGATACGGAAATTAGGATGCCAAATAAAATTTAAATTCTGTTCAGCTTACAAAATTTTGTATCAATTGAAAGAGGGAATTGGAATCCTAAACAAAAGCTTTTTTTTACTATACGTAAGAAAGTTTGGAGATATCTACAAGAACCAATATTATCCTTCTCCAAAACTGCTAAAGTCAAAATTATGAAAAACATGGATAATATAAGTTTACTTAAAGTTTGCTGAAAAACTACAGCGGTAATTTTAAATCTCATGACTATTGAGAATTTAAGATATTTTTACACCCAAGAAAAGTATTTATATGGTGAAAAACTTTCTAAATGCGGTATTTACATAGTGAAAAATTTTCTAAATAATAGCACTTGTACACCAAAGTTTCTATGTCCAGAATCTTATGAATGGCAATCAGTTTATTTAGAATTCATTTATAATCTTAGCCTGGAGAGTATACTCTCAATCACACTCTCCTTTCTAGGAGGCTAAAATAACAGCTTCAATCACACTCTCCTTTCAACTGTGTTTAATATCAAAAGTAAGGTAAAGATTATTGCAGTGTTAACTGGCGGCAGCTCAATAATTTTCGTAAGCACTCCTTGATAATATATGCAAAATAAAACGTACTTCTTAACGCGTTTTATTTATATTATTGAATTTTTGTACTACAAATGTAATTTTTAGAGTCATTTTTATCTCCATGTACTAAAACCATGCAAATAACAATGCTACTCAGCATTCATGCATGTCAAACTGAAAAGTTCATGTATAGAAAAATATGCCGAATATCTAATATGTAGTTAGCTAAATTTAAATGGATCAAATAATTATAACGCAACAATTAATTAAAAACTAGTTATAAATTCTTACGAATATATAAAAACTCGAAGCAAATAAAATTGTAAACATTATAGCGTATAGCGAAGTTGAAGTGTGGCAATCGTAAAAAAATATAACTACTTTTTAATTACTTGTTGTGTTATAATTATTTCGTTAATTTACATTTGGCTAACTATATATCACTCGGCGTATTTTTGTTTACTTGGTCCTTTCGGTGGTGCAATAATTGAGCGAGAACCTGTATATCTTCCAATTGGGAACTAAATTAAACCAAACTCTTGCCATGATTTTACATTCATCGAAAATAATGACAAGTGTCATATGTCAGAATTACTAGTAATAGATAAGGAATTTAGAAACTTTGAGAGGACCAATTAATTTGTGAAATAACAATAAAATAGAACTACATTCAAAGTTGAACCGCATTTAAACAAGAATACGGTAAAAAAGTCGCTTTGCGCATGACAACCGTCTATGTCCCCGCTATCTCACCTTTACCTGCCTTCCTACTCTCTCTAGCCTACGTGCCAGTTGATACGCCGGATGTAAACAACACACAAAACGGACTTGTGGCGAGCGAGCGTGACAGTAATTTGGTAATTTAATCAAAAGTAAAAGTATTTATTTTGTGTTCTAGTATTTATTATATGTTCTAGTATTTGTTATGTATTCTATTATTTATTATGTGTTTTAGCGGTGTCAGCGATTCCGTTCCTGCCGACCAATGAAAAACGTACTGATGTTTTTTATAATAATTATGCTCCTAGCCTTAGGCTATTTTCAAATCAAACAGAAAAAGCAAAGCGTATGAAAAGGTTTCTGTTAAAGATAGCGTTCATTCAGTAGTCAGCTATAATATAATAACTTCCTTGTTCAGACACCTATTCTCCTCACATCACTCCACACTTCACGTCTGGCCACGCCCGCTTCGCCAATGTATATTCGAATGGAAAAAAATAATTACGCGTTTTAAAATATAAGTACTGCTATTTATTATTGTATATAGGTGCATTATTCATTTGTACGAACAAAGAAGTAGCTAGGTACTTCTTCCTTGTGTTGTACTGATACGATATATATATATATATATATATATATATATAATAATTGAATTTGCGTATCTTCTGATTGAGTTAACCGATTGAGATGAAAGTAAAACTGAATGTTGCTTCACCTTAACCCTTATATTTAAAAAAAACTGCACATGAATTGGTTTAGCAGTTTGTGTGTCATGCGTGTATATATAAAAAATGATTTCAATTGAAAATGAGCCCTTTTGCTTACCCTTCTTCTCCCTAAATAATTTTATGCGCAAATATTTACACTATACAGCCGCGGAAAGTTTATACTTTTTTTATATGTATTGACATACAGAAAATCGTTTTATTTACAGGTACAGTAGCTTGGTAATTTAATAATTATGATCTTACAAATAAATATTTTGTTCTTATAATACCAGTACATATACGATGTATACATGATTATGGTCTAGTAACTGCCTATTATCGTGGTTTCACCTACCTTAAAAAGAAAAATGGAACACTTATAAGATCACTTACTCGTTTGTCTGTATGTCTGCCACAGTTAATTTTCTCAGAAACCGCTTGATGAAGTAACTTGAAATTTAGCACAGTAATAGAACATATTAACCCGCATATATCGCTAAATTTTAGGATGGGCAAGTCAATAAAAGATCTTTTTTTAAATTCATCATCCACATTGCGGGGTATAGTTTGAAAAGGCTAGTAGTAAGGAGGGTCACAAATTTTTTTTTTATAATTTTAGGTGAGTACTTATAAATATGCAAATAATTATTTATTATAAAAATTGTTATCATGAAACTAAATAAAAAAATAGTTTTGAGTTTCACATATGAAATTACGCTTCTTATGCAATACTAGGTCGATATTAAACTACTTACAAACAAATTTGTTTATATAAATATGTTAATGTATAAAAATACCCTACCTAAAGGTGTTGAATCATATTATTCTCCGTCGTCTGTTTATCCATTTAGATGTCAAAGGAGTAAAACTTTAAACGGTTAAAGTCACGAGTTTAACAAATTTTTAAAAACAATTCTGGATAACTTACCTCTCTAAATTCAATCAAAATGATAAAACCTTATTGAGGTTTCCGCGGTCCTTTTTTTGTTACTACACTATTTGCCGCTCGACTATCTGTATAGATCTATTGTCACTACGCCATTTATTGTCACTACGACTTCGAACTTTTTCAACGGAAAAATCAATTATATGTTTGTATTTACATCTATTCTGTTAATCCGAATACATAAGCACTTAGAAATTAATGGTACGTATTGCAAATATTCACTAAGTAAATAATATTAAGATTACAATAAACGATTTTAATTCCTCAGTTATTTAAAAAAAAAATTATTTCTTTCTGTGCACAAAATATATAAGGCATAACATATCCTGTAAATAAAAATAAATATATAATTTATATAAAGTAGACGGAAAGTCTTGTAGTACCTATTAGTCCTTATGGACTTAGAATTTTTCTCTCTCTTTTGTTAAACATTCTTTTGTACAATTATGTCTCAGGAAGGGCTAGTAAATATATTATATTAAGGATATAATATATTTACTAGTTTTAGAATATATTTACTAGCTTTTAGAGAATTTGACTTCAAAATTAATTATGAGAAAAAAAATATTTTTTATGATTCCGCAACCAAACTAGAAATATTGTCAAAGTAAGGTTTGCTACCCCTGCCAGTTAAACCGATATTTTTGTGTATCTGAAAAGTATTTAAGGAAATTAAAAAAAATTGTTTCAGGTAAGTAAACTTTATTAGACATCAAGTAATATTCGATCAACTTATAACATGTACGAATGCACGGATCAGTAAAATTTCATAAAACTCCATAAAAATAAATTAACCGCAAAAATAACTTTAAATTTTAAAGTCTATATTTATCATTTAACCTAAAGAAGACATTGTGCCATACATCACGCCAATGAAAAAAAACATACACACTCATTAAAAAAAAGAAAATAAAAGCAGGTAAAAATTTAATTACTTCATAATTAAGTGGTATAGCCGTAGGGGTCTCTATAGGCGCTTCGCACGACTGTTATAAATTTGAGATTTTCACGATAAAATATACCCCGATAATATATCCCCTCCTCTTAATTTTATTAGTAATATTTATATCTAAGGCGTAAGAAATCCTTATTAGTGATGACTTATGATAAATAAATGAATTTCACTCCAAACTAAATATGGAACATTCTGCACAAGTCATGGTGAAAGCTGATATTTGGTTAAAAATAAGATCTTTGAATAATATGTTTCAATAATTATAACAGCCAGAAATATAAAGTAAAAATCTATACTATTGAATACATTTTTGGTATCGTAGGCGTATGCCTCTTTTGGAAAGAACGAATTGAGATGCTATATATTATACATAAATTTAAAAAATATAGATAAGGTGTTAAATATCTATTTATAGTAAAAACTGAATACGAAAGACCCTTTAATTTTGTAAATATTTATAATCGTCCCATATACGTTCAAAAATATAACTGTAACTGGTATGATAATATACTCATATTTTAAAAACATAAACGAAAAAAAATCATAAACATAGCATCTGTTTATAAGTAAAACTTCATACTAATTCATGTTGAATACATGGCGTCAAATACATTGAACAGAAAAGTATAAAAATATATTTGTATTTATGCGCATATTAGTTTCATTTTATGCTCGACACACGGTGCTAATGCAATTGTTCCAAGCCACTCAATGTCATTTGTTCTCACTTTGTTTATCATATGCATATTTATATATTATATATATATATATATATATATATGTATATATATATATATATATATATAAGTTTATTTATTTATTTCACTCCTTCAAGCAAAGAATGAATCTAGTATTTTTCGAGGGTGAAAAATGCAGATATCGGCTTTCCCATTTCCCCATTGCGAATGAACCTGTGAAATATTCTACAGCCCTACATATACAGAGCGAACAAAGTCAAACGAAACTAAACTGAATTTATAAGGCCGCTACGAACAAACGCAGGTACCGCGTTCAAAACGGATCACGGTCGGAAACGTTTCTATCGGCGCGGGGCGGCAAAGAGGGGGCCTCGGTCCCGGGACGCCCATTAATTAGATCCCACGAATAAAGGAAGAAAGAACGAAGAGAAAGAAGTCGAAATACAAAAATGTGGTTTTCCTTCGCCCGCTCCGCCGTTAACAATGAGCGAACAAGTAAAGTTTGTATTCTTGTGTTTCAACAAAGTTACCGTAGTAGGTGCGCTGTGGGCCTCGAGGAAGGCATAAAAGCTTTGTTCGGCCGAATGAATGTAAGGATCCTCAAGTTGGACTTTAGAGCAACTACACGCGCTGAAAGGAATAACTTTGATGACTTACCTCGCTTTAATGTCCTTTAAAAGCATTATCTGAGTGTTATTGTCGTTGTTATGCTCGCTGCGTCTTTATTAAGTTCAAAAGCTCGTTTTAGATGTAGGTATGCTTTTCGTTCTTGTCTCACCCCATTCTTGTGATTGGCTTTGATTAGACTGTTAATAATGGATATGGCACTCGCATATAATTGGTTATTTACCTTAAACGTTTTGTCAGAATGATATATTCATCGGTTTAACACATAGACAGTGTTATCACAAGTAAAGTAATTAAATCGTGTGGTTTATTTAGCTCATTGATGTAGATAAGTACGACTAAGGAGATGCGGATTCAAGTTTCACTTGAATAAAATATATTTTAATTTTATTATAAACATATGTCGATTCGTGGAAGTCTATAGAAGAAAAAGTCAACCCGATTGGCGTCAGGCGTTGGAATAGAGTTGAATTTTCAGTGTTTATATTTATTATTATTAAATATATTATTAATAAATTATTCCGCATTTACTTAAATACTTATTGAATATAAAAGTAAATATAGAAGGGTTCTTAAAAAAAAAACTTATAGTGAAGAACCTCATGAAACACGTGCCCACAAATTTGATCTAAAATTAATTTACTCACAATATTAATTAAAAAATAACAAAATGAAACTAAGTTATATAGTATTATTTCTACTTTGTATGTAGGTTTTGTTGGACGACAACATCTTCAGGTAGGCATAGTTTAATATGTATATACATATATATATATATATATATATATATATATATATATATATATATATATATTCTTGTAATTTACTAAAACTTATAAAAAGTAGTAAGAATAAAGTTGCTGGCGAAATACGTCCTTTTAGTTAAAGGTAAGTAATAGATATTTACTACACTACTTCACTGAATATGTCTATAATATACACAAATATGGCTAAGTTGAGAATTAATTTAGCATAATGACTTATTTAAATTAGGAATATTATAACTAAAATCTCTTCATTAAAATAATTTCCTACTGTGACGATTTTTTAACTCAAAAACACTTTGTTTCCGCCTTGTTTCCGAAATTACTCAACCTAAATCTGTGAAAATATAGTGTTTTAGAAACCTCCGAAACCCTTACATAATCTTTTAAAAACTATTACTTTTGAAAAACTATGGCTATTTTACTACACCTTCATAAGTTTTAAAATATGCACACCATATTTTAATGCCAGTGAAAGATTTAGTACGTAATATATTAACGTTCTGAAAAAATTATATTTGTAAACAGATTGATAGAAATACTATGTAATTTTACATGTTTATGAATATCTAAATGTGAACTGGGAACCTCCATAGTACAGATTCTGCTAGTGCTTGACAGGTTATAAGTAATATGTTTTATTATAAATGAAACATATAATTTAAAAAGTGTAACATTTTTGTAGTTTTATATGAATCTAATGGATGTTTTGGATAGCAAGCAATCAACGTTAGTTCCTTTCCGTCGAGCAGCAACTAAACTATTACTTAAGTTATTACATAAAACATGATAGACAGATTTGATTTTCTCGGAGAAAGCGGATAGGAGAACGCCCACCATGTGCTTCGCAAGTAACACTAGGGGAGTAATAAAATAACTCCCACAGACCAACAGGTCGGACAAAGTGGCTTCGTCACAAAACCTTTCAAAGAATTGTTCTGAATTGTTTTGGAATTAAAATCGACGATAGTGCTGTGCGCTAGCCCAGGACACACAGAGTGGATGGCGGAGGAGGAGCCAAACAAGAAAAAGCCAACGGCCACATCCAAGTTTACGGAGTATGATCTTGGCGTCAGGTGACAACCTGTCGTAAAAACTGTAGCCAAGAAATTAAAAATTTCCAAGTGCAATGGAAGCACAACACATAGAAAGAGTTATAGAGGCTAGGACGTACTCCATAAGTAGTCAGAGGCGAATACACGAATAATGATCAGAGGCGAAAAAAAATTTTAGGAAACATTTTTGTACCAAAAACGACGATGCTAGACACAGCGCTAATAATATGCGTATAGCATCGTCGAATATCAGATCAGTGACTGGATGCAGCCAAGAATTAGCAGAGACTTTATATAGGCGGAATATTAATATTTGCTGCCTACACGAACTTAAATGGAAAGGTGCGAAATCCAGAGACATTAGCAGAGGATATTGCCTCCTCTACAATGGGACAATGTTAAATAAAATTCGAGTCGGTATAGTCCTCGATCAAAATCGAAACCAACAAATAATGAATTTTAGAAAGGAGGAGCGATATAATTATGAGTGTAAAGATAGCCCTGGATAATGATCCCCCATTAAATATCATATCAGTCTACGCTCCACAAACGGGTTGCTCATAGGGAGAGCAAGACTCGTTCTAGGAGGATCTCCACGACGTCACACAATCTATACCTATAGAAGAGAAGAAAATTGTCTGTGGAGACTTAAATGGGTATGTAGGATGTACGGCGCCTAAACATACGCGAGGCATATTGGTAACCTTGGACTTGATACCTTAAATGCCCAAGGGAAAACTATCATCGAAGTGGCAAATCAGTTCAATTTAACTGATTTATTGTGAACACTTCCTTCGAAACGAAAAGCGAGCATCGTGTACATATATATATATATGTATATATATATGTCTTACCCAGGGAGACTCTTACCGTACAACATCTTAAAGCAAGCTACTAGTAAGTAAGATACATTTAAGAGAGACCAAAAATGGAAAAAAAATTAACGAAAATTAATCGACTTTAAATTGTCAACGAATGAAATGCATAAAATAATGAATTAAAATAAAGTTACATTGGTTGAACTTAAACGATTACTTAGTTGGAACTTCTATCGTTTCCAAACAGAAATAAAATTGCAAACTTAATTTATTGCGACTGCTAGAGATCTTCTAAGTTAGCGCTAAGTGGAATAAAATGTGTCTGTGTATGTAGGTGGCCACGTAAATGAGAAAGAGAAGGGTCGACTTTTGCAAAGTGAATAAGTGAGTTACGAGCTTCAAAGTATAACAGTCGGAATATAGTGGGAATACTTTTCTGTCCCATTTGTTCTCACAGAATATCCCATAAAACATTAATGAAAATGAAATCATTAGTCAGTATTGCCGTACTAGTCTAAATATTAAGTTTCAATGTTTATGATTTTGTCAATTTTCAAGATTTATTAAAAATACTTTCAGTCATCTTTCCTTTTGCACCGTTTCCTTCTATTTCTGACATATAACGTAAAAAAGAAATATTATGTATCCTATTCCGTTCATAAAAATTAATTAAAAATGTGGAATACAAATTATTAACTAAATATTGTGTGGCATCCGCGTCTTGATTAAGTTTTATTTACAGGAGTTTGAAACACATTATATTCAAAAATTTTAAAACTTGCTCGAAACCATTAACAGTCAATAGTTAAGAATAAAAATAATAAGAAACTGCCTAATAATAAAAAAAAATAAACTGCCTTACATTTGTAGGAAAGTTGCTTAAATGCGAATAAGTAAATTTTAGTTAGACTTAATTATTGTTTGTAACAGAATCAATTATAAAGCGCTTCCTAAGAAACGTCAATAGGATTTCTTTTTTTTTGTCAGATGATCGAAAGGTAAAAAAATCTATGATAAATTGTATATTGTCGTCCAGACGTATGTATACATACAGCCGTGGCAAGGTTTGAGTTGAATTGGAAATTTATTAAGTGTATTGTAAAATAACGTCTCGTTGAAAAACTATTGGAAAGACAATATTTCTTTGCAAGTGAAAGATCATAAAGTTTGTATTTCTAACTAAATATTTAATTTTGTCTTGAATACTAGTAGTATAACATATATAGCTAAGATTATTTTACTTATTATTTTATATCTGAAAAAAGTTAAATTTAAATAGCAATGCAAAAACGCTAATAAAATTTACTCTCATCATCGTCAATTTAACCGATACAATTTAAAGCTGCGCGCCGTTATCCCAAAGTTTAATCCAGGCGAAGCTTCTGTATAGCAATTTATTATTCTAACAATGCAAAATTCAAAATAAGCTTCCGGTTTTTGCTGTGTTAATTTGGAACGGAAATAATTTCCTTTTGCTTTAACGAAACACATGCTGCACCATTATGGGAAAGCTTCACTTTCGGCTTTATTTTAACTCCAGGTTTGTAGCATACTTCCGTTTTTCAGCTATTTTAAATGATTCGCCTTTATTATATGGTATATAGAATTTTAAGTATGTCTTTTCCTAGAAGAATATTTAAAAGGTTTTTTCTTACACTTTCATTTAGAAATGAATTAAAATATCACTTCATACTTAAAAATGTGAGTAAAAACTAACGCCATGATTTAATGCAAATCAATAATAAATTAAATTGAGAAACAATTAAATGAAACTATATGATGTAGTATTATTTCTATTTTCTTTAATTTCTTTACCGCGAGCTAGGTTTCGTTGTATTACAACATCTTCAGGTGGGATCTTTGCTAATATCCCACCTGAAGATGTTGTAATACAACGAAACCTAGGTCGCGATAAAGAATATAAAGAAAGTAGAAATAATACTACATCACGTAGTTTCATTTAATTGTGAATAATGAATTTCTACAAAATTAACGCCAAATATATTCAATAAATTGAGAAACATGTACTTTACGATTAAATAAACGAGAGTTTTGTTTTTTGTTAAAATTGAAAATAATAATTGTCTTACATTCATGTTATTTGTGTACTAACTACTTCGATCGCTTTTTGGGTGGAAAAAGTTTTGTCGTATATGAATTAAGGAAGGTGCCATAGGATCTGATAGGTAACAATGAAACTGTAGTTATTAATATATAAACATAAATGCATGAATATTTTAAAACATATATTAGAAATAAAATAAATGCTGCCATTTAGTGACCAATTACGAAATATCACAATCATGATGGTTGTTTATAAAATAAACAAATATCGTTGTCAAATAATTAAGTAGTAATGTGTTAATTAAATAAATTATAGTAGAGGTAGATAAGAATTTTATTAATTTTTATTGCAGATATTGACTAAGATTTCAAGGTATGAGACTGCAGTTTTATTGCAATTTGTCAGTGTTTTTTTCATTATATGGCTTTGTCATGATTTTATTGTATCTGGAAATGTGTGTACTATTTTTGTATAATTTACTCAACGGTAAGGGCCAAGTATTTAAACCTAATTAAATGCGTTATTCAACTAAACTTTCAGCATTATAACACTTTTCCATGTATTTGTTACGCAGTAATAATAGTGGGTTATATCAGTATTCTTATTATTTATAACAGCAAGATTTTCAGTAACACCACCTAGATTGAGAGGAATACAATTGTCAAATAGTGACAGAAACCACAGTATAGAAAGTTATCGATTTCAAATGATCAAAAAAAATATTGTCGATAATAATTATTATGATTTTTTTATATTGGTTTAATATGAATAAATCATCCTATGACAGATTTTCCTAGTGCATTTTACGTAGTGCTGCGAAATTCTGTGAGAATTTTGAAATTAATTTCATCAATTATGTATTGAAATGTAATATATCAATTCAAGTGACTTTTAGTATTTAATTTACAACACATAACACGTATATAACGCATAACCTGAAGTCTTAAATTGGTGTTAAAAATGAAATTATTTGCACAGATTGCGTATCGGACTCTGTTTCCGCTATGAAACAATTTTAAATAAAAAGGAGATCGAAAGTTGTAGAATATAATTTAAAGGTATAATTGTGTTGATACATATTTTTGTCAGCGTAAAATCGACAAAATCATATGATAGACAGTTTCTTAATCCTCGAGTAATTTTCTCATCGGTTACCATCAGTCGAAATTGGATTGTAACATTCATTCTTTTTTGTTCTCAGCGCTCTTCAAACCGTTAATTTTTGGTTGTGTTTAAAACACATTTTTATCAACAGAAATATATAACGGATTATTTTTGACATTTCATCCTTCTTTTTCTTTTTTACAATTAGAATATCTAAAGTGTCTATATTATTATTTCCAAATACTAAAGTCCAAATAATTTTTTGTAATATTAGTAAATAATTATAATCAACTTAATATTAACAGTATTCAGAACCGCTGAGAAAGTTTACGTATTTTTAGGCCTTTTAAATTTGTTTTTGATCGAAATATATATATTTATATATATATATATATATATATATATATATATATATATATATATATATATATTTATATTTATATATATATATATATATACACATACGTATATACATCTATATATATATATATATATATATATATATATATATATATATATACATATATATATATATGTATATATGTATGTATGTATATTCACAGGTCACTTCTCAAATGGCTGACGATCCGTGATCGACGCCAACTTAACATACTTACACTTCTTTTTAACATATTAAAAAAGCCTCATAGCCCAAATTATCTTAGTGGCAAATTTAACGATTTGTCTGCTCACGGCCTTGGAATGCAATCTAAAAGTTCACACACCCTACTTATTCCTAAACATACCTCTACCACTTACGAATAATCCTTTACTGTCCAAGCAGAAAAATTTGGAATCACCTGGATCCTGACATCAGGAAAATCACGTCTCTAAATATTTTCAAAGATCGAGTGAAAAAGTCCTGCATCTCCTGAAACCTTTTCCTTCGTGTCCTTGCCCTTTTCTTTTTTAATTTACTTTTGTATTTTTTTTCTAATGTGCTATGAATTTTCAATGTAAAATCTCTTACAGACTACCAACTCAATTTCAATACAAATTGTAATGGTTGACTGGAATAGATTGCTCATGTAGCAATAAGTCCGTCATATGTACTATACATAAAAGTCAATAAATAAATGAATAAAATAAATATATTTATAATTTTTGTAGAGAGACTAAGCTGAATTTTAAGAAAATCATTTATGACATTATGTTTGAGTTTTTCAAAGAGTTTTCTCTTGGTGCACTCAAAGGAAAAGTGAAACTTGTCAAGAAGCGCCTGATAACCGTGACGCGTTGTCCAGATGACAAGAACTGGAATAAAAATCGTAAGTTAAAGTATTTTAAGGTATCGTTAAAAAAAGAGAACGGAAATGCCAAAAAAGGAAAACAAATTCAATAAAAGTAACGAGCTGTTAAGGAAGGATTTAAAAGAAATTTTGGAATATAATTACCAATCCCACAGGCGTGATTCAGAAAATTTACGGAGTGAAACACCTGAGAACATTTTAGTGTAAAATAATTTTCTTAAATATATCTAGCTATGGTAGGTAAAAATGATGTATCGGCTGTGACAAAAAAAATGTCACCATGTCCCATAACAGGAGCAAAATTTAATTTTTGACAGTAATTGTAATTAATATATTATCAATATATGGGCCTAAAAAAATAAAGTATTGTTTGTTGTCAATAGGAAAACTCTCCTTGAGGAAGCTGGAGAAGGAAGGAACTGATTTTATAGAGAATATTGACCAGACTTCCTGCCGAAATTTTTAAGGAGTTTTTATAACATGAGTATCCTCAACAGAATTTGATTTATTTTAACCCCCATATTACCTTTTAATAACTCCCAAATTAGAGAGAATGGGAAAAAAATCGTTTGCTTAAAATCACATATTAGAAGTGAAAACTTGGACAACCAATATAGTCGTACTGTGTGTTGAAAATTTTGAATGAGAGAATTAAAAAAAAATTTGTTTTTAAAAATAATAGCTCTTTAATACCTAGACACTCATGGAGGCACGTGAGAAAACCAAAGCATTCAACTGATTATATTTTATCCACTTTGATGTTAAATAATATCATTATAAATATGATATATTAATGCATAAAAATATGCTAAGTTAATTTATAAAAGTTTTACTATTACATGAAAAATACACCGCACAATAAGTAAATTAATTTTTCTGAGGATAAAATATATATTTTCATTATAACAATGGACCTTATATACTAAATATATTCCAAGTAGAAAGGGGGTAAATTATGTTATTAAATAACACTTTTATAATAAAAAAATTACTTCAAACAGAAACCTTGACTTTGGAATCCGAACAAATACCGCGAACAATAATTGTTTTCACTAAACCATATCTTTACATGGATGCACTTAAAACAATTAACTGCTAATAAAAATGTAAGTAAATTTAGAACGAATTTATGACAAAAATATTATTGGTTTGAATTCAATATAGACATTTTACTTCCTAAAATAAAACTAAGTAAGAAAACAAAAGCATCGAGATTTGAATCCAAACTTCCCCCAGTTTCCGCACGTAATTCGATGTTTTACTTTTGTGCCAATGGCTCACTGGGAATAGTGATACAGTAAAAATACACTTACTCGGTCGCTCGACGTAGTCTCGTTCTGCCGTACTCAGCCTACCGCAGAGTATAGCCGAAGGGCATTGAACCGTCCGGCCGTGCTCGCCTACCGACGAATATAACCGAACCACGTCACGTTCTTGGCGTGATCATACAGTTTTGGACAAAGAGAGCCAAAAGAAGTTTTCATTTCGAAAACATTGTCACTAAATAAACTTTACAATTTTTTGCAGAATTTCTCCCAGAAGAAGGAGGAAGTTCAGAGAACAATATATTATCCTCGTCAAATATTGAGGAATTTAATATTTATATAACTATGCGAAGAAAATTAGTTTTTTAATTTTAAAGTAGCTGTCTTTCCATTATTTATATTATGATATCAAATATAAAATAATAACGGCTTATGAAGTTCAAATATAATTAAAAAACTAGATATTTTCCATAATCGCGTAACCCACGGAGTAGTTATAAATCAAAAAAAATATTTTGATCATCTTTCTATATGGGTCGGTGTGCAAAGGAAAATCATCAATTATTAGTTGGTTCCCACGGTTGATGTTGCATTGTAATCAATATAACATTAATAAAATATATTTTCATAGTTTTCTTATTAATGGTCCATAAACATTATATAATATGATCAACAAAACTTTTATACATTGGTGCATGAAAAACAATTTTTTAAAGACATCCAAAAACTCTAGCGGCATAAATTTAGGTCGTAGTTAGCTACGGAAAAAAATCAATATAAAAAATTATTTCTCAATATTTAAAACGATTCATATACCGTATTCATTTTTTTAAATATTTTTTTACTTTTTATAAATATGTGCGACGTTAAAACTTATTTATTTTATAACTTAGCAAACACATTGCAAAACATATATTTTATAACTTACAAGCGAAAGGGCCGCTTGTCGTACTTTTGGAGAGCGTACCTAATTTTATTTCTCAAGTGTAAAATGCCCAATAAACGACTACAATGAATGTTTCTATTATAAACCGTAATAAATGACTAAGAATAATGTAGTACGTTATGTACAATGCTATTACAACCTACAGTTTTAACAAATCTCTCCGCTGGGAATGCTGCCTGTCAAGTAGAGTTGAAAATATGTATTCATGGATCAGCGAGCAACGAGTCCTCCGTTTCGTATATTCAAATATCAAATGGCTGAACTAATTGGTATATTATTTGTAAACGTTTGAGTAATTATAGGTAAACATTATTTGATATATTTAGAAGTATGTAAAATCGTATTATAAGATCGTTAATTGAATGCTTTATAACTTCAAATTATTAGTAACTGCAAAAGAGAGAATACAAATGTTCAATTTTTTATTTATGTATGCTTGGAGGGAGCAAATGATTCATAGTAGCTATTCACTCAAGATTTAAAATAAACATGGTACGTCTCTTTAATAGTAACAGAATTGAAGTATTTTCATAAAAAAATCGGAATCGAGGTTTAAGTGGGAAATAAATAATTCCAATATTGGAAAATACAAAAATAGAAGCTATCTCTCTATATGTGTGTGTGTCTGTTAGTTGATCTAGCGCCTAACTGCGAAACTAATTTGGAGACCAATTTAAACTATTTAGTGGTCACAATAACGAGATGTATTAATGTCGGCATAATAGCCTAGAATTATATAGTGGTCACAATAAAAAAGTTTATTAATATCGGCAAAGCAGCCTAGATCTATTTATTGGTCATAATAACGACTTGTATTAATGTCGACACAATAACGTAGAACTATTTAGTGGTCACAATAATGACGTGTATTAATATCGGCAAAATAGCCTAGAAATATTTAATTGTCACTAAAATTAACTTGTATTAATACCGGTAAAATACACTAGAATTACAGGCAAAATAAATTGTACATAATATAGGCAATGCAAGTAAATATATTGGCAAAATTGATCAACACTAATTACTTAGAATTTATTCATTTAAAAAAATGTATCCGAATATATAGGTAAATCACTTTTTATAAGGGAAACACTTATATAGACCAATTAAAGAAATAAATTACTCCATGGAAAATATTATATATAAAATTTTATTTACTTGAATTACAAGACAAGTCTTCTAGGAAAATAAATTATTTAAAATTTAACACAGAATTACATATTTTTTTCTGAGTTTAAGGTTTTTTAATTTGCTGATCTAAATGATAAAAACACTCGTAATTCCTTTAACCACCTTGAGTTTAAGTACATAAATATTTAAGGGACTTGAAGACTCTGCTCGTTTCAGCGGTCTGGAGTTGGTGAATTAATATTTATATTTAAAATATTTCCTTTAAATTTTAGGATTTCTGCAATATAATTTTTAGACCTTGACGTTTCAAGTATATTTCTCCAAATTTCAAATATTTCATCAATGATTATTACAAAAATAAACCGAGATATATCTGAGCACACTTTATATCCGTGAAAGAAGATTTCCAGAAAGTTATTTATAATTTAATAATCACAGCGCTTAATAAATATTAATTTTATTACCTTCTGTTATGTAGTATATATTAGAATGACTGACTTCAATTTGGAGAAATATTTTTAAAGATCAAGTAATATAAATGGTGTGATTCCCATTACATCACTTGATCTGTAGACATATATTTTTGTCATCAAGTTGATAGTTCACAGGGGTTCTATTTGTTCAGTGTTTCTTCTTAGGTACATTTAAAAGTATTTGGGTATGCAGGAGATATAATCGTTTTATCGTTAATTATCAAATTATATACGAAAAAAGCACCTATGTTTTATAATCGAAGCACCTATGTATTATAATCGAATCACCTATGTTTTATAATCGAAGCACCTATGTTTTATAATCGATCGATGTTTTATAACGAAATCGCTTAAATACCTAATTACGAAAAGGATATTTAACTTCGAACAGAAATTAACACAAGTGCTTATAAGAGCACGTACATTTGGCGTTGAAATGCAAAACTGTAATTCATTTTAGTGATATGTAAATCATAATCGTGACGACCGTGTGGACGTTGCAGTATCACGTACTCGTGTACGCATTCGGGATGCGGCTTTCATTTAAATACGTGAAATGCATATGGAATGCATTTTCCACGTTATATACCTGTGTCAAACTAAAAATGTTTTTTTTTAATTTTTACTACAGTTGTAATAATAACATTGTATTGCTAATTTAGATATCAAAAATGAGACAACTTTACGGTGTAAATAATTTTAACTTGTATGATTTAGTGGTTAGCCAGTGACCTTCTAACAGAATAACAAACATAGTTATGAAATTTCTTACAGATAAATAATTAATTTCACAATTTCTAATATTTGATCTGATGAAGCACAGTTAGAAAATCTTATTGGTGAGAAATTTCTGTAACTCAAAACATCACAAATTTTAGTTGCAGAAAGATTATTATTTAAATAAAATTATTATTATTTGTTTTAGGATCCATACACGGTTTCAGATCAATAAGGTTATCCTTTAAGTTTTTGATTTTATATTATTATTAAAGATAATTTTTTTTAAAGAACGGCTTGGATTTTTCTTTTTATTATTGTCAGAAGTTAGGGAAAGTAACAAAAAATTATAACAATTGTAATTTTTTCCGATTGATTTGTAACATTTGTCTTCTGTTATTTAATTCCAAGAGACTCTCTGATCAATCAAACCTTTATGCGTTCTAATATATATTATATAATATCCTAATATATATTGTTTTATATAAGTTCATAATGGAATTTATATTCAAGTATTTAAATTAATAAATAATTCAGATCTAATATCGGACGGTAGCTATAGCAAGTGTTTATTAAGTGTGGCCCGAAATTAGGCAGCGGCAGCTGTGTTGGAATTTGCATTGTTGCAGAAACAAGCTGCAATATGGAAGCATTGGCCGGATTAAGGCAGGCGAATTACCGTGTGGATTTTACTTTAGGCAACAATATTTACGGTAATAATCATCGTAGTGGCGATTACGATTGAATGTTAAAATTTATAACATATATTTCCTTATAATTGCTTTTTTGCATACATTGCAATGGAAAATATGTGTATGTTATACACTAATGAAAATTTGCTCTAAATAAGAGAAGAGAAATATCTATGACGAAATATATGAAAAGTTGTATATTGCATACTTTCAATTTTATTCATTTTCAGCAAATTTTAATTTTTAGCGGCGCGTTGTTATTTTATACCTTCTTACACAAATGCAAAAAAAGTTTTTTATATTTGTTTGTCCGTCTCCAGAAAAATATTTCAGATAGACTTTAATCATTAAAAACATTTATTTAAAGGCAATAGTAGCTTTGATTAAACATTACGTTTTTAGGCAATTTTTTGAAAACGTGAATTTTGCATTGTGTTTAGTTTTTAATGTAATTTACTATAGTAGATGAATAGCAAAATATGAACAATACGTTTTTGTTAAAGTCAAAAATTACCTTTGTTGCCTAAACTAGTTTAATGATTTTTGCTTTTAAATATACATACGCTAGACAGCATAATAAATTTGCGTCCAAACTCATATATTTCTTCCAAAATAGATTGAGGCATGGGTATTTCCTATTCAGTTGTGGACTAAGTATTATGGAAAAGATTTCTTTATTTTTTTTTAGAATATATTTCAATTCCTATTTGATAATTCTCGGTCGCTTTAAGCTATTATTATAGAAATAGAAAGCATTGTTTTTAGTGTAAAATCAAAAACTAAAAGTAAAAGTTTAGTTGTACGCCGAATCTTTTCGGTTGTTTTAATTCTAGGACACTAGACATATTTCGAATGTTCTTCATTTCAAGTATGTTTAGTAACGTTTAAATTAATCTTTTGTCGCCATGATGTGTTGGGTTGATCACAAGGCATGCTGCCTTTGAGGATGCGGCGCACCGTGGGGACCCGGATTCGATTCCCTGTCGTTCGTCGAACGGGGCTGGACTGTTATTCTCTTTGGCTGCAAGAGATTGGTCTGATATCAATAAGTCCGCTACTTATGTGTCAATTAGATACATTACGATAAATAAATAAATAAAACCACTCATAAAAATCAATTACATTATTTCTTCGTAACTTTTAAAAATAAAATTTAAACTAACGTAAAAAAGTAGTTTCTTAACATAAATTAAAACAAACTCAAACGGTCATTTAGTCGGTCTGTTTACAAACCAAAATACCGGTGAAACCGTTGCGTTGAGCAGAAATAAAGAGGAAAAGAGACGCAAGAATAAGGTAACATGCAAAACCACCCCAAGTTGTGAGGAAAATACACAGTTCAAGTGAAATCGTCGTTCCGAGAACAATTGAAGCAAGTCGAGGCGGGAATTCGTCGCGGCGACGCTGTTTTATTTACCGTTGATGTCGCGTAATAATCGATTGAATCGTCTCAAAGGGGTTCGCGGGTGCGCGCGTCTCGCGTCAGTGGGCGTTGTCGCGCCTGGTAGAAGTCTTTTTTATTATCGAGCTACGTGTAAGGGATGAATGTTATTTAAGTATATGTTTCGTGTTTTGTTGTTAAGCTTTATTTGTAAAGTTTGTAAATAGCTTATTTCACGGCTTAATATTATTTAAACTGAAATGGGCGACTGTATTAATTTTGCTTTGAAGAAACGGTCACTTAACTGAACTGTGTTAATTATCTCATAAATTAATACAGGACTTATAATTGTGTAGGAGAACGGAGGATATTGCCGTACACATGACTTTAAAAAGGTACTAATCAAAAGAGAGAGAAAAACGGAATTTATTTCCGATTAGGTCTATCTTACATATAGTTAACGTCAAAAAGTAAAAACCACATTTAGAACAATACAGTACTTTAAATGAAAATTGTGTTTGTACGGTATTAACCGAATCATGCTGGCAATTTCGTACGCGTAATCGGCTAATTTCCTATACATACCGTTTATTACGTATTCGCATGAAGATAACACTGAAAATGAATTTTTTATACAATCATATTTTAATTAAGACTGTAGATAGAAAATTTTAATCATCATCATAGGCCTTTACTAGGCCCTACATACAAAATCCACAAAAATAATTATCGGCAGAATCATATCCCGAACACAAAGCATGCGACCAACTCCCACAGCTTACACACCTGTACCACAGCTGACGTACTTTGTTCTCTGTCCTTACCAAAATTATCACAAATGACGCATAGTTCCTCGATACTTGCCTCTCCTCTCCTTTCTTCAACAAACTCATCATCTAACTCTCCTTCATCACCACATAAAACATTTTACTCTCAATCAGAAGATGATGTACGCCCCTTTTCTATTTGTTTCTTTAAACTCTTTTTTTTCTCTTTTTAATACCTTTTGTAATAGTGTGTTTTTCTAGTTTAATTTTTTGAGCAATTAGTTTATCTTCAACTTCTCCTAAAGCAGATTGCATAGGAGTCAATGTAAGTGCTTTTGGTTGTTGTTTAGTCCTTTTACTTTTCTCTTTCCTTTTTTGAATGTTTTTCTTACCAGGAGCTGATGAAACTATTTGGCCGGTATGTCACTGAAAGATATTGCGCGTTAAGATGTTTTATTTCTCTCAGAAATTACGAAAATTTGTCGTTTGACATGCTGAATTTTAGCCTGGGTTTGACAAGTAGTTTGGTTCTTGATGTTGATGGAAGTAAATTAATATCTGTATCTGGTTCTGGATTTTCAGGAAATAGCAAATTTTGACGGATGTAAATCGTCAATGGATTCATTTGATTATGTATTTGTAGGTACCAATGACGGTTGCTCAGTAAAATCCATTGGAATATCTGGTAAACAGGATACACTTGAATTTTCAGACTCCGTCCTCATATTTTCAACAGATTGTTTAGTGGAAGTCCTGTCAGGAGGGTTTTTATTTCCTTCTTGTATCAATTGGCTGAAAACGTTTGGATTTAAGGGCCAAATGCTCGCGGCTCGGAATCCCATAACTGCTTTTTCTGCATTAGCTAGGTTCAAATATGCTTGATTAAACAGAGGAATCAATTGCAGGATTGTTAGTCTTTCATATTAGTCGAGTTTCATATAAGTATCACATACTTTATACAAAGCTGTTTTGAATGGTCTATACACTGAAAGATCCAATGGTTGCGTTCTGTGCGAAGCATGAGGTGGTATTATCGACATGATAATGCCATTTGTGTGACAAAAATAGTAAATTCTCATAGAAATATGACTACTGTGACTGTCTAAAATCAATAACCCAGTCTTATTGATTCCTCCCTTGGTGGCTTTGTATGTTCTGCAAAATTCACCAACCATATATAGAACAATTATTCAATCACCCACCCAGACATTTATAAATTGAACCGTTTGGGCCTCCTTGCTCTAGTGACGGATGCATTCTCAATCGAGGATATATAATAAGTGGTGGAATATACTGACCTGTTGCGCTGATAGAACAACAGATTCACACAATCAGTCTTTACCAGCTTCTTTTTTATCTTCATTGATAAAAAAGAACTTAAGAAAAAAAGACTCGGCATATGCAAATACTGCAGCCTTTAATGATTGTGGCGTCAATTCATTAAACATACCTGTTAGAAGCGATATATAGTCTCTAATTTGTATCTCTTGTTCATGTGAGAAAACGGGCTTTCTTCCCATACGAAATAAAAGATCATAGCTGTCCCTTTTTGATTAATCAGATGAAGTCATAACAGGAATACCATACAAACCAGTTGTCGGCCTTAACTTTCCTCTACCATGAATGGCTCTGATGGCACTTTTAATTTTTCTGGGCGATCAAGAACATTTCTGTTTAGACTTCATCTGTAAATAAAATTTTCATTTGCTGGTGACCAAGGTCAGGACAAAGAATCTAGGATGATTTGATATGTCTCTATATTTAATCCCAAACCCCCACCCTCCCTACTTAATTTTGTACTCAATAAAAATAAAAACTTTTACTGATATAATTTTAGAAACGATTTTAACACTACCTATGAACCGATTATTTTGATATTGCTATTATCGTACACGTGTTCGCACTTAGCTAATATACTCACGCTCCGCCACGCTGAAACAAAATTATATGATAGCAGATGGTAAAATTACTTTGAAAAGCACTAATCCGCCAGGCTGAAACAAAATCATGTGAAAGCAGATGTAAATTACTTTTAAAATAACTAATGTCATTAAAAAATAATCTTGTGATACAATTTTAACAATAAAGAGAACAAATATATTCATAATAAAGTAACTGTAAAACTTAAATTTTATATCCGCGATCGCAAAAACGCACATCGAGTTCCCGTAGCTACGTTTTGAAACAGACTGCTGAGAACGGTGGCTATAACAACTAACTTTACGAACCCTACGAGTTTAATAAGGACAGGTAGCTTTCTGTCGTGTCATTCCTTTAAAGCTTGAATGTACGAAATTAACCACTGTACGGCAATACCCTCCGTTCCCCTATACTGTTTATGATTGCACTCTAATATGAAACGTACTCTATAAGTGTAGATTTAAATCATTCTATAATAAAATAAATAAAATCTATCAAGCATTAGCAGAAAATGAATTGCGACGATTCCATATATACTTAGACACTAGGCATTTAATTACGGATACGTAGTATTGCTATCAAGCTAGTTATAAATATTAATTTCTCACAATGTACGCACATTGTCTATTATATCTCTCACGGTGATGAATATTTAAAAAAATATAAAATCTAGGGTATTATTGCTGTAGTTTTCCAACGACCTTTGCTTATACTTCTAAAACTATACTTTTTTGTAATTTTAATTAAGAGGAGGGACATCTGATTTTTTGCATGTTTTTCAGTATATGACTGAAGAGATGATACCTGAAATTAAAAAAACCTTTCAGCCTTTTAAACGATACTGCATATGATATATTTAAAAAAAAATAAAATATTTCATTAGACACTTAACATTTTACATAAATATTTTCGATTTTTTTCTATTGAAATATATACTGTATTGAATATATATGCGGTTTCTGAGAAAACCGATTATTTAAACTGATCTTATAGGGGATCAGTTTTTCATTTTTAGACACGAAACTCTAAAAATTATATAGTAAAAGAATATCCCGTCACCATAGACTGCGGTAGTAAAAATATTATAAAAATCATGCTACAGTTGTTAATGTAGTTTATTAATGTGGGCGTAATAGACTTAGAATAACTGTTTAATAAAAGTTTACCCAAATAAGTTTAACTATCAGTTAGAGTTGAAGCATGTCAAACTTATTTATACCCCAAACTTTTCTTAAATTTCAATATGAAATTAAAATGAGAAATTTAAATCTACTCACTATACGATTAATGGTATAATTGGTTTTGTTTAGATTTTTTTAATTTATGAAATTTCGGCTATAATAGTTATTTACTATAATTTATTATTTACGGACATACACGCATGCACACACGCACGCATGCACGCATAGATATATGAAGCAATGTTCAATGGACAGAAATGATACAATTCTTAATATATTCTGATCTAGAAAATATTTAAAGCAAATATGATTATACTAGTGCGTGTTTACACGCCATGCTATGTACATTAATGTTATCGTTTTTGTTCCAGACTATAATGAACGCACTACTTTAACAACAACATTAATATAAAACTTTTAACTTACAAATTTTGCCATAAACCTATGCTGTATACCATAAATGTTAAACCATTATTTCGCAAATGTTAAACTATAGACGCAAAGCAATATTTAATAAGACGTTCCATTAAATCTTGAATGTACGTTATAGCACTACTTTTACTAGACTTTCAAATATTTTCGGTTAATGGGAAATAATTTTTTCACTGAGAATAGCAAATGCTAAGTCACGTAAGGTCCAAAGTGTCACACACGAGGTCGTGATATCAAAAAAAATGTAATTCTAAATGCTTAGGATGATAATATCTAAACGAGTATGGGCATGATTTTTCTTTTGGTGTAGCTTATTGTCGATTGTCGAGGAAAATTTGAAGTCTCTTTACAATTTTTAAATTAGACTCTGTACAGTTTCTTGAACTTGTAGTTTAGGAAGAATAAAAAATAGTAAGAAGTTTTAGTATCATTTAGGTTCAGAATTATAAATGCTGAGGATCTCCTTATGCGACGTAAGACGATATTTTTGAAAAATTTACCCTTGGTTATCATAATTTTAATTTATCTATCTATTGATTTTCCTTAAGTTAAACCACAAATTCACAAAGTTTATTGAAATAAGAACATGCTTGCACACTTACAAGTTGGTAAATTGAGGGAGTAAACTAAGGAAGAAATATCAAGTAAAAGAAAAATGTTCTCCGTATCAAATTTTGTTTTTAAATTTTGTTCTTGAATATACATCCAATCAAGGAGATTGTAATTTCCTGTCACAAGAAGGAATATTATATTATTTGTTAAGTTCTTTTAATAATTTCCAAAAAATGTTACTTGATTTTTACACTAGCGCCCAATCAATTGGTCCTGGATATCCTCATAAGAAAAAAATATACCTCAAAAGAAAAAAACTTAACCCTCACAATACAACTTACATACATCAATTTCTAATTTCTAACTGATACACGCGTTTGAGTTGGCAAATTGAAATTTGGCATGGTAATAAAATATATATACTTGCACATACATCAATGATACTTAAAAATATTTGAATGGTAATTTAATTTTAAATTTGGGAATTTAATTTTTCATCTAAAAATAAATTTCCTTTTAAGTCTTTCTGAGTCTACTTGAGTATATATTAATATATGTAGGGGGCAAATTAATTACTGGAATTTTTATTGAATATATTTGGCGTTAATTTTGTAGAAATTCATTATTCACAATTAAATGAAACTACGTGATGTAGTATTATTTCTACTTTCTTTAATTTCTTTAAAAACGACCTAGGTTTCGTTGTATTACAACATCTTCAGGTGGGATATTAGCAAAGATTCTACATATATCTTTGCTAATATCCCACCTGAAGATGTTGTAATACAACGAAACTTAGGTTGTGGCAAAGAAATTAAAGAAAATAGAAATAATACTACATTACGTAGTTTCATTTAATTGTGAGTACTGGAATTTTTTAAATTCCTTAGAGTGACAGGGTATCATTTGAGAGCACTAATAATAATGGTTTATTTTTTTAAATTTTAGATAATATATCTTCCAAGATGTACTGAAAAATATTTAAAAAATTTGCGCACTTCCTAATTTCCGGACTATTTAACATAAAATTATGAAAAAATAAGGTTTTTAGAAGATGCTCAAACGAGATAGGAAAATTTTTAGTGATTACCTTAATCTTATTTATATTTTTTCCAAAAATGTACTATGTTTTAAGTAATTTAAGGACATATTAGGCAATATATTTACAAATTACAATTTGTAAATAATTTTATAGAAATACTATGGTCATAAGTGTCCAATTGTACATGAAATCCCCGTTGTGCGAGTTCTACTCATGCTTGACCGTTTTTTCTACATTTCAACCTGCAACAAGACTATAGAAAATACTACAATGATTCGTTAAATTATAAAAATGTCAGAAAATTATTAGTTTATTAAATATAAAATTATAAATATTAGTTTTTATTAATATTAGATTATTAAATATATATTATCACGATTTGATTCACAGCCTACAATTTTGTGAAATAGAATTTTTAATAGAAATTCCAAATATGGATTGAACATTCATCGTATAGAACATATGTTTGGAGCCTCATGTGTTTAGGAAAATTAACAAACAAAAAATCGGTTTTTAAATAAAATTAAATTCAAATTGTAAATATAAAATTTAAACAGATATTTACAAAAAAAAAATAGTTATTTCTACTAGCCTCGAAACGAGCGCGAGTATTTGTTATTAAACTGATTAAAAGAACCCTGTTTAATAGAAATACGAATATAATAAATCTAATATGAATGTACTTTTCACATATTTTCACAATAAAATGAACAAATAAGATTTCTGTAAGAGTATTTTAAGAAACACTTTCCTTAAATTTCCTCAGTGGAAATCTTACAAATGTTTTTTCATGAAACAAATAAAATTCCAAATTAATTTGTTACGGATCGGATCCAAAAAAAGATGTATAACAAATAAATAAAATAAATACGACAGTAAGATCTTAAAATTATATAATATTTTAAGATGGATATATGTGTTTTCTAATATCAGCGCTTGACATATTGAATTAATTGAAGCTAATAAAACTATCTACTTACATTTGTTATCTATGTACAATTTTACTTATATTGCATTTCTATTTAAATCTTATGGTTGGCTAAAATATATAAATAATTAGTGGAATTGCTACACAGAAAAATCCAGTCCATATTGACTATTTACAATTCTTTTTTTACATTTTACTATTTAATATTCCGATACGGATCATAGAATCTCACATTTGCTGTAGTTTTAGAATTAGGTTCGAAAGAAAATGTTTCATCTTGAGATCCTAATTAAAATACAGAAAAAATATTAAGAAGAACTTTGGTTATTTCCATATATATATATATATATATATATATATATATATACGTAAGGCGGAAGCAATTTTTTTTAAATTCACTGAATGTGTTATCACTGGATGGATTTAAATTTACCATTTAAAATTTTTAGGCACCTTTCCATATTATGCTTAAAAATAATATGCTTTCATTTTTTTAACCGTGATATTGAAAAATCTGAAAAAATATTAGGTTCTGGCATATGACTGGAAATTTCAAATAAATTGTTGTGGTTAACTTGTGGAACAACCACGATTTAAATAAATATACAGACAACTATGAACTCTTTTTTGTTCATTTTCCAATACGTATTGAACATGTTTTTATCTGTTTAATCACGGACTTGGCTATGAATTTCTCAAGCGCACTAACTTTGGGAAATTCAGATCTATAATTTGACAATGAAAATTTCTTGTAAATTTTAAATACAGTTATTATTTTTTAAGACAACAGATTTTTCGAAAAATCGAAACGTCTTTTTGGATAATATTCGGATATTGAGATTAAGAATAAATTCGTATATGTTGTTAGTTCGGAATATAATAAATGTATGAAAGAATATATTTAATTTTTAGGCATCTTTTCGGAGTTACTAATTTACGTATAATCTCCGCATCTAGAATTCTAAATACTCTTTAATCAAAATGTGAGTGCAATATAAGTCTCCTAAAATTATAGAAAAAGGCTAAGCTTGGAAGATGAAATGATTGACGTAAATCTAGTTAGATTACGCAATATTGTGGCTGCTGACTTCAGTCAAAAATCTTATTATATTTGTCGTACCATTAATTGCAATTCAGTAATTGTAACCATATAATTTTATTTGAGTACTAACTCAAAATTAGGATACTGAACGTTTTGTTCGAAAATATAAAGTAAATACGTTAATAACTTAACAATAGTTTAATAAATATATTGAAAATCAAATTCAATTCAGCAGATATAATAATAAAGTGAAAATATTGAGCAGATCATAAAGCAGAAATGTTTAGCCAGAGCGAGGGCATTATTTCCAGATCTAAATTTCATTTGTTACAATGAGAAACGGTACAGAAGTTTGAATTAATAAAATAAAAAATTATATTGCGGAGTTTTTAATGAATGATTTATTACCAACCAAACTTTTTAAATTAATAACATAGATTAATAAGGGTTTTGATGTTGGATTGTTTGATGTTGATAATTTTATTATTCAAATTCAAGTTTAATTAAAATCAAAATTAAATACACAGAAATTAAAAACTTGATTTCAAACCATCGGTGTAATAAATTAATTTACTATGATATTTGAAAAATTTACTTTAACATGTAGAAATAGAATTAGGCGTTAGTTATACAAAAATATATAAATTGATAATTATTTTACAAACGTAATGAAAATTGGTAAACTTGATTGTGTCATTGTATGGAAAGAAATTTCATAGATGCGTAAGTGAAAGAGAAAATACGATATAGCTACAATTTGGACGAAACATGTACTTTCTATTGGCATTGTTGCTTTAGGGGTTATTTGATGAATCACAGTCGTGATATGTCGTGGTGCTAAAGTTTTTACCTTTGATACCATTAAATAATCAGTTTTTCAGAAAAATATGATTACGAACTCTTGTTCCTTTACAATCTACCCCGAAATGAGTAAAAGCGCTCTTATTCAAACTGTTATATTCAACTATGTTTGTATATTTATATAACACTTAAAAACAGATTTTGATCACGAAACTTTCAAAGGAATAAATTCTTTCTTTGGCTGCCATTTTGCAAAAAATATACGTAGATATAAGGGTTTAAGGACGAATAGTGGCAAGTCATTATTTAATGAATAAACTTTGAGTTTTTGTCACTTTGGTAATCCTCCAACGTTGAATACATTTGGAGTTAATTTTGTAGAAATTTATTATAAAAAATGAAATGAAACTACGTGATGTAGTGTTATTTCTACTTTCTTTAGTTTAGTTAACTAGGTTTCGTTGTATTAGAACATCTTCAGGTGGACAATAAGCAAAGATTGTGAATGTGACAAAGATCTTTGTTAATTGCCCGCCTGAAGATGTTGCAATACAATAAAACCTAAGTTGTGGTAAAGAATTTGAAGAAAATAGAAATAATACTACATCACGTAGTTTCATTTAATTGTAATCCTACAACAACAAATAATGAAACGTTATAGGAATATTGTCAAACGAATCCGCGAACGAAATGAACATGTTGCTTGTACTGAGATTTCATTCGATATAACAACTTTATAAATATTTGCAGAAGACTGCTGGATAAAGTATAGTAACCTAGAGGATGACGTAACAGACCTGTCGTGAGTAGCTGATCTCTTAAATTTTATTTCACGACTTAGTAAATTGCTGTTCTTATTTTTATAAAGAAAAATAGTTGTAAACAACGTTAAGGTAATGAATGTGGACTGGTTGTAAAGTAACATTACATAATCGTAAATGAACATAAAATTACATCGTTGAGCGATGTGAACACTTTTGTTAAATATTTATCTTTTGGCACAGAAATAAATATATCACAAAATCGGAAACTAAAGCTATCGGTAAAATAAATTTTGTCAACGTAAACTTTCATTAAATGGTATTATTGTGTTTTTAATCCAAATTTAGATTTTGATCTAATAGATTTTAACTAAGCTCAGAACTCTATTTGCTAAAATGAAGTTCTGGGTTTAGTTAAAATTTAAAATCTGGACTTAAGATAGACTTTTAACAAAACTCGGAACCTTATTTGTCAGGACAGGGGTTTTATTTTTAAAAATTAATCAGCGATATTTCGCATGCGTTTTTATTATATTATCTATAGGTTGTGAGTGTGAAAAAAATAATAAGCCTGGAATAGAAAGCGTATGTAGTTAAAAAATGTGACATCTATGTCACTAGATTTTTTTATACATTGAATACTGCCGTAATTAAACATAAAATCTTAATTAACCATTTTGAAATTATAGTTATATATTAGTTTTATTGTAACATATGGTTTGATACACATTTATTACAAGATTTTATTAGCTGGTTTATAATATTAGAAGCATGTGTTTTTTGTGGAGCTAACAATTTTTTTCTCCTTCTGGAGTTTGCGGTTGCATCGTGCGATGATTGATTTTCCAATTACACATTGGATTATTCTACATACTTAACACTTGTGCTCAAATTATTAAGACTTGTTTCTCGTTAGCGAGAATATCAAATTTGTAATTAAAATGAAAAAAAAACCATAAAGCAAGCAAGAATGAAAATCTATCTTGATCGTATTTGCTTTATAATCATGGCAACAATACTTTAATATTTAAAAATTAAATTAGTTACGTAATTACCTTTACACTATTATCATGCCTTACGTAATCACTTTACATTATTACCATGCCTTCATGAAATCGGACGGTGTCATCGATTCATAAATGATCCTAGCATGGATTCTAAAATGACAAAAGAATACGGATTATTTTCATTAAACATACTATAAAATGTGGGAATATATCTTAGGATATATTTTTTAATGTGATTAGTAAAACTTTCATTAGTCTTTTCAGTAGTTAATCTATTGTTTGTAGTTAGTTCATTTGATTTATTCCATGATTATCTCGCAGTTTTCTGCACACAAAATTATTTTGCAATTTTTTACATTAAATTACATATTGATCTTATTATAGCATCCGTGTTTCCAAACTGAAAAAGGAAACGATTTGAAATATTTTATACCTAGAATTATTTAGGTATCTTTTACAATTAATTGTAAAATTTTTATCATCATCCAATATAATATTAAAACTGAGACTAATTTTTGTCTAATGTATTTAATTTTCGATGTAAAACTATGCCTTGGAGCGTGAATTAAGATAATATTTGCACGTACTATCCGATATTTAATATGGGAATTATCGAGGTACGAGGATTATAATCTGAGCTTTATTCGAATTCCTTATTATCAGAAATGCACTTTAAATGCTATAGCCACAATAAAATCCAGGCTGGGGGAAATAAAAAATCTTATAACTATTGGTTAATGGAATAAATTAAAGAATAAAGTGAGGAAGCTGACTTTAAGCTGTTTGTTAGAAAAATATTACACGACTTTCCACATTAAGATGAGAAGATGAGAGATCTTCAAGATGCTATCGTGTTCATAGGAACACGATAGCATCTTGAAGATGCTATCCGTGAGGTATTGGATATTACCTCGATAATAAACGAGCGGTAATAAATGTCAATATTTAATATATTATGTAATATGTTTAAATGCACGTGTATTAATCTATTGCTGGCAGAATTTTTAATATAATCCCAGAGAAGTGACACCAAGAAAATAACTGGTCTCAAAATCACGGAAAAATTACTAGTTTAGCTGGGATCAAGTGGGGATTTTCGTTTTTCGTGAACAATTTGGGTACTTTAAACGTTAGTTTACGGAAGTGTCTGGGGATATTTATTGAAAAGTAAAAGAATGAAATTGGGAATAAGCAGCTATGAAAGGAAATTTAGACGAAAGCATATTCAAAGTCTGTCACAAGTTATGTCCTTTCTTATGCTTACCTTCTAGTTTCAACGAGTAATACTGAAGTATATATGTAGTATAAGTCTTATTTTTCTTCTTTAATCGTTTTCCCAACACTGAAAATGGTAACCCACAAAGATAGTTGCCGTAGAACTGTAAGTTGCTTGTTGCCAGTTATTTTGATCTTGCACTAATCTTACGACATTATGGATGTTTTTTTTGTAGACTGTTTGTAATCTGGTTAGCCCGATGAGCCGACTTTTATCCTTGAAGTCTTATCCTCTTGACTTTCTGCAGGTCATCAGGTTTTTTTTGTGATAATCAATAACTGCTAGAACTAGAATGGGAATAGAGAGAAATGATTATACTATTTCACTCCTTACATTACGTGTTCACTCGAAAGCAGCGATAAGAACGCAAGGTAATAGATTCTTTGAAAAAAACGAAATGTTTTCAAATTAAAATTTGTATAATAACGACAGTATATTCAAAAATAAAAAAAAAATCTACTAAAGATTTTCACATTTGGTATACTTGTACTAACTATATTTGTAATAACTCTACTACGTTTCACACGAAATTAAAATAACATGACCTCTAATAAACACCTGAAAGTTTGTAATTGTTTGGAATACCGTATTTGTCTTAAATAAACCAGCGTTATTTCACAGAGTGAACAAAAATACATTCTTGTTAATCAGACTGTCATCCACATATTACATTACTTGCAAAATAAATCCTTAGAGGGTTATATTATTGTAAGGTTACATCGAATGTCGTTAGATTTCAAACGTATAATTTGAAATTTCTGGAAAAATTTAAAAGTTTTCTTCGTCTAAAATATATCAATCGATAAATTTACACTTCAAATTTCTTAAAGTTACAAATAGTCATGAGATATATTTCTCGTGAAAGAGTGAGTCAATTTAAAGAGTTTCAATAGGATGTGGAAATTTCTCTTTGCATTTATGTTCGTGTTTGCGCATGAAAATATATTCATATTAGTTAATATTCCGTTTATGTAAATAGAAATGAGAAAGTTCTTTTAAAATAAATTTCCTTTTAGAACCTTTTCATTTCAAAATTCAAAAGCGAGACTTTTCTTCAAATTATGATCAACATTTGCCTTAATTTGGTTGATTTTGCAAAAAAGGGGTTTTTTATGATAAGATATGCATTTTTATACAAAATCAAGTGTTTTGAGTCAAAAACCTTTCTTGTGACAAATATTTTGTTTTGTTGCTGATATTTTCATACGGTGATAAAATACCCAGAATGTGCTAAAAAAATTAGCACTGTATGCATGTAAGTTAAACGTATGCAGCAAATAAATAAACACTTTGTCAGTTATATTTCTGATTTTGAATAATTTTGATAAATTATTTTTGCTGCGTTTCTTGTCGTGATTAATTAAAGTTCTTGTACAGAAATTTACAGACTACTCTAGTGAAGTTTTTAGTAATTGCTTTATAAAAATATATTACTTTTTTAACTATTTAAAGAACTCCATACTGTGAAATAATTACAATAAAATCAACCTTCTAAATTCCTTATAGATTTTTCTAAGATTTTGGCAATTACAAGTCTGCAACTCACGAATGAATGGATGAGTAGATATATAACGTGAAATCATAAATACTGGTAATATGGATTACAACCAGAATTCTAAGAGCATAGAAAAATAAAATTAATAAAAATTTGTTTAATAAGATCAACCTTTGAATAAAATATTTTATGCACTTTATTTTTTATACATTTACCTCTTTTTTGTCTCTACAAATAAAAATCGACATTTTTCTGCACGTATTAGAAAAAATATTCTGCACACTGTATAATCGAATTAAACTTTGTCGCTT
This sequence comes from Druceiella hillmani, assembly GCA_039881145.1. Taxonomy (NCBI): domain Eukaryota; kingdom Metazoa; phylum Arthropoda; class Insecta; order Lepidoptera; family Hepialidae; genus Druceiella; species Druceiella hillmani. The sequence goes on from JAYKKI010000118.1 coordinate 5,100,220, forward strand.
TTAAATCGGTATATATTTTATCGTGGAAATCTCTGAAACGTTTTCCATAATATAAATAAATTATTAATGCAATGTTTTGGGAGTTTTTAAGGAGCTTAAAAATAAAAATTTATTTTTAATAACTAACTATATATAAACTATCTATAAATCTACTGACCTATAATGAAAGGTTAACTGCGTATACGTGTCATTTTAGCTATATACGTGTCATTTTAGGGAAGTGATGCTTCCCCAAAATGGGCAATAGGCTTATCCATTATGATTACATATTTCTAACTATACCGGAAGTATCAGGTGACACTTTCAACAACTGTGCGTTACACTTCTCAACTATGTCTGCATTTTACTAAGTGCGGCAAGTTATGTACCAGGTAGAGCTTTCTATAACTGGGCAAAACACTACTCAGTTACATGTGCACTTTTGCTGAGAGACATGTCAAATCATACTTCAAGAGACATGTCAAGTTATAATTCTCCTAACAGAGCGATAACCCTCTCCTTCCCAATTGTGAGACTCATTATTTGGGAACGTATCCCTCGTATCTCCTGAACGTATGATGATAGTTTTGCAATTCATGGATCAGTCGAATAAAATTTCCATCTAATTTTAAAGACACCTGAACATTCTAAGTACCCAGAATTACAGAGCATCTAAAATCGTTTCTTTTCTATAAAAAAACAGTTAGGAAGAATAATATTATACAAATAATATTATATATTCAATTTTTTATGAGAAACACGACATATAGTACGTATCCGGGAATCAGCTATTTAAGTTACAATGAAACACTTTGAACACAACAATGAAATATTTATTTTATTTAAGATACATTTTTCCTTAGCTAATTATTTTTTTAATATGCTGGTATAAAATGAAAGAAAATGCTTGGAGTTACTTTCAAAAATTTCACGGTAATCTTTTGATGGGCCTCTTATTTAATTTATTTTTTTAAGATTACATACTTAACACATGTTAATCTATTTAAAAATAAAATTTACAACTTTCATTATTCATAAAACTACCTGATTTTTTAAACAAGCGTTTCGATGTTAATAGTTTTGGATGTCGTAGATATACATAATAACAGAAAATGGTAGTAATTTTTGTTTTATCTTAATAATTTATTCGTATTTCAGTATTTGATTTCCGAAGGCTTTCTGGTCTATTAAAATTCTGTATATTCTTATATCCTGATTAGAAAGTGTTATTTATTAAATAAAATACGTTATTTATGTCAGAATATCTCAATAAATAAATAAAAATTCCAATATCAAAAGATCCAGGTATTAGCAAGTATTTAGGTGTGGCCAGAAACTATTACCTTATCTGAATTTATACGGGAATCACCTGCACTTTTATTGGAATTTGCATGATTGGGGGAATAAATTGCAATGATAGCATTGGCTGGATTAAGTGCAGGATTACGTGTGGACTTTAATTTATACATTTATATGCCAATGTTTTTTCTTCTTCTTGTAGTTTCTTGAGGTATCATACCTTCAAAAAGTTTGAACATGAAAAATTTAATTAAGTATATTACACCTTGTAGGGCAAAAAAACTTTTATAGTGAAAAATTACTTATTAAGGTAATGAAACAAATTTAGGTAGACCTTAATCACTATTAAGTTTTTATTCAAACGAGTTTATTTTTCGAGATATTTAAATCTTTGTTTAAACATAAAGTTTTTGGGTTTTATTTAGCGATAACGTGAATTTTGCGGCTATTATTGTAATTTGTGGGAATAGATAAATAAAAAAGGATTAACAATAAGTTCCTTTTAAAACCTTTAAATATTTCAAAAGAAATATTTTTAGAAATATTAACTTTTAAAAAAAAAATAGATGTGTGGTGTGTGAAAATAGACTGAAGAATGGGTATTCCATATTCGGTTTTAGATAAACATTAACATACAATTTTTCTTTATTATCAAATAATATTTGTTCTCGTTTGGCGTTTCTTGTTTAATTAAAATCATTATTGGACATTTTTTTTCCCGATAAAAATATATCATTAGTACAATAATTATTAAATATAAAATGTTAACTGCTATCAACATCGTTTGTTTCTTTTTTTATGTCCTATAATACTAGATATATTTTGAAAGCTCATGATTTAGCCTAGACCCAGTAGATTCTGTGATGTTTAAATCAATCTTAAAATTCACACTCCTAAAAATAAAATAGTTTCCTCTTATACTTTTTTCTACTTGAATTAAAAACTGAACGGTAACAATTGAAATTGAAGTTTTTTTTTACTTGCATTTAAATAGAAGAATTTACTTTTTAATAATATTTAACTTTTTTTATCATGTATGTATCATGCCCTAAAACAGTTTCATTGCAATTCTAAGCCTATTGATTCATAACTTGAGAAAATAAGTGAAAAAATATAGTACCAAGATAAATTCCTGACCAATACAGATCTCGGGCTATAACCAAAATGCATTACTTATTTTTTTAAAACGTTAATTGTACATATTTAACGAAAAAACATTGAAAGCCGCAGAAAAATATTTACACTCACTAGCAGTCTATGGTTTACCTGAGGTAGATATTTCAAAATGATTATCTTTTAAAAAAAATCACAATATTTTACAAATTTTTAAAATGAAATTTAATCTAAAATGAAGCAGGAGTTAGGGGTTAAAATATTTTAAAACAAATCAAAACCGTCATTCCGTCGCTCTATTGACACACCAAAAGATCGGTGAAACTGTAACATTGTGGCGAAATAAAGGAAAAAGGACTTTTTCTTTATTTCTTCAAGAATAAAGCAATACTAAAAGCCGTCACAAGTTGGTGAAGATAATATCCAGTTCAAATGAAATCGTCGCTCTGAGAACAATTGGAGTAAGTCGGGGTGGGAATTCGTTGCGGCAACACCGTTTTATTTACCGTTGATGTCCCGTAATAATAGATCGTATTATCTCAAGGTGCGCGAATGCGCGCGTCTCGCATTACGGCGTTGTCGCTAGCGTCGCGGAGTTGTCACTCCCGATAGAAGTGTTTTTTCTTTTCGTTATTTATGAATGCTAACACGCATCGCATTTCATGAAGTTTCTTGGAAAAACGGTTATTAATTGAACTATATTAATTTGAAGTTAATTACTATAGGCTTTCAAATTATGTATATGGCTTGTTTGTTTATGTAGTAAGTACCAGGTGACCGAGCGATGCTCGGTGTATTTCGAGTTTCCCATAGGACAGTGAAATTGCTTGTTTCATAGTATTAGATTGTATTTCCCCTTTCCCATCCCTTTCCCCTTTGTCTTGGTTTTCGGGTTCGGTCTTCGGTCTCGCCTTCCCGTTTACCTTTGCGTTCGCGTTCACCTTCGCATTTTCGCCGTTGCGTTCGCATTTGCTTTTGCATTCATCTTCGCGTTCGTCTTCGCGTTCGCCTTCGTTTTCGCCCTCGCGTTCGCCTTTACATTTGCCTTCGTGTTCACGTTCGCCTTTGCCTTGGCGTTCACGTTCGCCCTCCCGTTCGCCTTCCACTTTCAATTCGCCTTCTTCGCCTTCCACTCCACCTTCCCATTCCTCTTCCGCTCCCCTCACCTTCACCTCCCCCTACACATCCATCTTTACATACCCCTTCACTTCCTCTCCTACACTTTCTCCGTCCCCTTCCCCTTCTCCATTCCCTCCCTCTTCAACTTCCCTTCCCTTTACCTTCCCATTCACCTTCTTCTTACCTCTCTCTCCCCATCCCCCTCCTCCACTTCTCCTTTCCCTTCACCATCACCTTTCCCTTCCCTTTAGCTCCCCCTACCCTATTTCTCCACCTATTCCCTTCCCCTTCACCTTCCTCTTACCTCCACCTCCCCATCTTCCTCATCCACTTCTCCTTCCCCTTCAACCATCACCTTTCGCTCCCCTTTACCACCCCCTACTGATACCCCTACACCCCACTTCACCTTTTCCTTCACCATCCCCTCCCCCTTTCCCTGCATCATCACCTTTCCCTTGCCCTTACCCTCCCCTACCCATACCCCTACCCCTCCCCTTCTCCTTCCCCTTCAGCACCCGCTTCTACTTCCGCTTCCGTTTCTCTTTCCACTTTCCCTCCCCCCTCCTCTTCCCCTTCCTCTCCCCCTCCTCATCTTCCTATCCTCCACTTCATAATCACCTTTCTTTTCCCCTTATCTCCTCCTACCCATACCCCTCCACACCACTTCCCCTTCTCCATCCAATTCCCCTCCCCTTTTTCCACCCCTTCCCCTTTCACTTCCCTTTCCCACCCTACCCTTCCCCACCCGTTTTCTTATGTTTTTTCCATCAAAAAGTTATTAAGTCATAGAATAGTGCTCATAGTAATATTGAAAATTTTAAATGGCTGCCATTTCCAAAATAATTAACCGACATGGCTCATCTTTGGAACTATTTAATATAATTACGCATTAAATATACCAAACAATAAATATATTATAATAATATATATAATTCCACGCAATAAATATACCAAATTTCATTAAAATCGTTAGAGCCGTTTCCGAGAAACCATTTACATATATATATATATATATATATATATATATATATATATATATATATATATACATACATACAAGAATTGCTCGTTTAATAGTATAAGATAAATAACATACTCAACCAAAGCCTGTATTAAAAAGGGTGCGAAATGACATAACACAGTGAAAAATTACATAATACAGTTTAGTAATGTGCAATAATTTTATAGAAATTGCAGAAACTATAATCACTGGAAATTTATTGTAGTTTACTTAAATGTCTAAATATGTTGTATTACTATGTTGTTTTTAACTAAATGTCTAAATATGTTGTATTACTGCAAAAAAATGTTTTATGTGAGGTCTGCGACGCTTATACCCGAAAAATCCAAAGAGTCACGTCAGACTGATGGTATGTTCTACATATTAGGCGACTAAAAGTTCGTAATATATGAAAGTCCAAATTCTAAATTCTTAGGTTGAGATAGGCTTGACGCGAATGGCCATAATTTTTCTTTTAGGGTAACTTACTGTTGACTTTTATGGTATCAAGGGAAATTTTGAAAGGCCCCGCTCAATTTCTCGGGTTTGCAGTTTAGATTGAATCAAAGATATATAGAGAAGTTTTAGTCGAATTTAGGTTCGGAATAGTAAATATACAGGAATATCTTGGAGGCAAGAAGACGATATTTTACAAGAAATTACCAACGGTTCTTTAATATATCAGGTTTCATAAAATAATAAAATATTCTATTTTTACACGTTAATAAAATGAGGTAGTATTATAAATATAATGTAAAATGGAAAAGTGTATAACATATAAACTGTTGTTTCTCAATTTTGTTTTCGAAGATAACATTTAACAAAGATAATTGTTTTTACTTGTTACTATATAAAGTATATTATAGCTATTTAAGTTCCTTATTACCATTTCAAACAATTTTAATATTACTTGATTTTTACACTGACGATAATTCAAATGAAACTTCCTGGTATTTATAGGTTTCCGTATATCAGAATAAAAAACGGAACATTTATAAAATCGTATGGTCTTCATAGTAACAAAACGATTGAGAAATTATTATTTGTAAATGGTACAAAAAAATTAAATTATAGGACGAGTAGTATACCCTTGTAGTGCGAGTTCTATTCGCGCTTGAACAGTTTTTTTGCGACTTAATCAACGACAAATCTTCAGAAATTACTACATCGATTAGGTAAATTTAATTTATAGATTACAATTTTGTTGAAGTAAAAAGTTGTAATTTTCAGCTATTTATGAAAATGTACTCAACCTTCATCTTATATTTGTTTTAATAAATTTATTGAGAAAATATGTTTCGAACTTTAAAATTCCCCATGAAATTAACTAAGAAAAGTCGGTGGTTAACAAAAAGAAGAAAACGTAATATTAAGAAGAAGAATAAAAGTATCGCTTAAATTTAAATATTTGTCGTATCGTTCATGAATAAATATAGGAAATAAATTAAGTAACATGTACAGAAAAAAACTGTTCCATTGACTTATATCGGTGATTAGTTCGAAGTAATTCTCATGATAGTCATTGTTGTTTAGTAGGGATAAAAATATGATAATTTTAACAGGAATACAACTGTGTTTCAGTTAGTCTCACAATAAAATGAGCATGTAACATTCTTATATGAGCCAATAATGACAGGATTTCAAGAAACAATCTCATTGGCTCCCCCCCCGCCCTTTCTGGAGATCTCACTAATTTCTTAAAAAGATTAAATTTAAAGTTAATTCCTATGAATCGGACACATAAAAAGGACGGACACATAAAATAAACATTGTAGCCAGATCGTTAAATTATGATATATTTTAATGAGAATGCGAAGAAATAGCTAGGCGACAAATAAGTGTTCTCTGTGGAAATGGCACTATTTGGAACCACAATGGCCATGGATTACTAATTTATACGTCTCTACTGTCACAGGACCAACTTGAATCAAATTAGCGACCGATAGGCCTTGTTGGAAGACGATGGATCATTAATTTAAAGTAAAATGGTTTAGGGCAAGTAAAATTTAAAGAATATTGACGATTATACTAGTTTTAAAAGTTATTAAACGTATTTTATTACAATTAACAATAATATACAAACTTATAAGTGTAATCTTTTTTGGTGTTTGGTTTTTTGCTTAGATTATGAATCAAATTCTTTAGTAACACAAACATATATTTTCTTGAATTATATTCTAATAATATCATATTAAATACAGAAGAAGCTTAAAGTTCTGTATTATATTACATTAAAATTGCATATTTGCAAGCCGTAAAATATTGTTATCGTAATAAATGGCATATTAATATTATATATACGTGTTAATATTAAATGGTTTTAATGGTTTATATTTACGTGTTAATATTAAATGGTTTTAAAATTCTGTCATAAGTAGAAATTCATAATTATTTTACATTCTTTTTTTCTAAATACTGGCTAAAAAAACGTATAATCATTTGTTTGCCATTCAATTGGAAACTATCGTTATGTTTTAATGTTTATATTATTTAAAATAACGATTGTTCATATAGAAATTTGAATTATATTAGCATAATAGTTACATAGCATAATAGTTATATATAGTAATATCCTTAACATTAGCATTTTTTTTGGAAAATGTAAAAAAGTTAATTTGACGTTTCTTCTAATAACAATGGATAAAATTTCCTCTCACAATTATTCCAAAAATGTTACGAAATTCAGAAACATTGATTGTATCATTGTTTAGAAATAACTGAACTTCACAGAAACGTAAGTGAAAAATACAAAACTCCTGTCGCTACAAAAAATGGATGAAAAGCGTACAGTGCAGTTGAAATTGTCGGCTCAAGGCTAATTTGGACGAGTCACAGCTGGGATTTACTGTGTTTACAAAGTTTTGGCTTCGGTGTCATGAAATAATTTTTCAGTGTTTTAAAAAAGTATAATTGTACACTTCTTGCTCCCTTCAGTTTTTTCCGACCTGAGTAAGTGTTTTTATTCAAACTATTATGTTCAACATTGCATCCGTCTTTATATGCATATAACGTTTAAGAAAACTAGAAATGTTTTCAAGAAATTTTCAACTAACTTCTTTCCATTTCAATATGGTTCACTAATGCAGAGTTGTTATAATTAGGTACGGGAATTAAAGTGCTAAATTAATTAGTATTTTTATCGCATCATACTAAAAGTAGCTCAAATTTTGGGAAATATATCGAAATAATCAAAAAGTGAAGCACGTACTATCTCTAAAATATATATATTATTTTCGTTGTAGCCTTGTGTTGTCCAAAGCGGTGTCCTGGTTTGAATATAGTTTTGACGACGTGTATCGTGCCTTTGAAAATTGAACTCGGACCCTGCAGTGACACTGATGAAACGTGGTTGAAGTGATATATTTGTTCGCGTGGCTAAAGAACCATAGACCAGTTAAGGGCAGCAATGCCACTATCACAATTAACTACGTACTGTCATTTCAAAGTCGCCTACCCAGCATGGTGATTATGGTTATTGCTTCCAGAGATATGTGTATTGGATATTTTTTAATTACAAAGAAAATATTTAGTATAACAACCTCACATTATCATCATCAGTTTATCTCCGTCCATACCCGTATCGAGTATGGACGGAGATAAACTGATGATGATGATATAAGGTTGTTATACTAAATATTTTCTTTGTAATTAAAAATACTTTTAAATTTAAATACTCAAATGACATAAAACGTATAACTTTGCACAAGAGAGATTATAGACAATCAAATAAAGAAATATCGGTGGAGAGTATTTTGTTATAAGACTATTTTATTATAATATACATTTTGATTTACATTCAGTACATGTTTCTCTAATGTGGTTTCAAGTTTTTAGTATCTTGTGTTTTCTATCAAAAATTGAAATGTACTTTTTGCCATTATGGTGTTTGCTGTTGCAGCGTGAAATCATCAATTTTCTAATTACACATTTGATTAATAACCTCGTCTTTACTTGGCATTTGAACTAAAATTATATATAAATTATTTCTCATCGTATGGACTAAGAAGAAAACCAAATTTGTAATTTAATTGAAATTCATTATTGGAGAAAAAAAGAACAATGAACATCTGTTTTGACCGTATCAGATTTATAACGTTACTTTTTTCAATAGTTCATCTGTCTCTCAATTTATGGGTGCGCGATGTATACTTGCATCATATGTCTAATACTTCGTTGTTAGTTCGGTTTGTTGCACCAATACTTGGTAGCGTTCTGCAAGTAAATTTGTTCTTTGTAATACCACCGTGTGTTGATATAACTATAATATTCGGGATTTTAAATTATTAAAAAATGAGAATTCTGAAGTATTTAATATTACCAAATAATGGGTAAATATTAAATGCTTCAAAATTATTATCATCTAATACTACAATAAAACTTAGATCAATTTTTGTCTAATATGTTTATTAATTTATATATGGTAAGTCCAGGGGAGTCAGCCATAGTTTTTACAGAAATCAGTAAAATAAAATCCGAGAAGATTGATTCATAAAAATTAAATTTCATCATTTAACTTTGAGAATGTCATAGACCATAATAAATTTTTACATCATCGACCTTATAATAATTATTTTTTTCAAATCCCGACTCCTGGAGTATCCAGACAATATGGCTGTAGTAGAAATGAGAGACGATCAATCTTTTTGGTCTCCACTTAATCACTGTTTTTCGTCACATTCTTGAACTTTTCCCCTTCGTCTTTTTTCGGTCACATTGGAAATACGTATGACCATATTGTGTGCAATTTTAATTCACACATAATTGTAATAGGATACACTGAAGCCAGTCTTCAGTGAGATTTTTCATTTCGTCTAATTCTTAGTTTTTCTTTCTTTTTTATTTTTTAACACTTTTTGTTCCACAATTTTCTCAAGGTCTTTTTTATGTTTATTTTTATTATTATTTAGGGGCCTGTTCCGTTACTTTTTGTGGATCTGGTGACATTTACTTCAAAATCCGTGTTGGGGTCAGATCGGGCACGTTATTTTTTGGAAGAGATTATTTCAATAGCTTCAAAATTACCGCCGGTACCCCAGAAATAGTACCGAATGATTTGTCAAGTCTTCTCTGAATCATATCAAGGCTTACGGTTAGAAAATCTTGTCACAACATAATTGTTTAGCTCAGATATACCGTTTCTTGTTTAGCTCAGACATTACAGATGCATCTTGTGGTCTATTAAAAGTTTTTAGTACAATAAGCAATATTCAAAACGAAGCTTTCGTAATACGACAAGCCGGATTTTTTTTCTGTTAAAATCCACATTACTTGTAGAAATGGATTGCCAGTGATTTTACTACTATAGGATCAAGAGTTTAAAGTGACTTAGATATTTAGCTATTGCCTAGCAAGTAAAATGATGGCATTCTCGTTTAGGTTCACTAATTATGGAGATGTAAAATTTAGGTTTACTAATTATGGGGATGTGAAGAGATTTAATCCCGGTGGCACCACGTCGTCAAATTCAGTTTCTTTTTTATTTTCGCCTTTCATAATACCAACAGTACTTTTATCATTATAACAGGCTATATTTGTTCTTATTTCTCCATTCATGGTCGATAGAACTATATACACTTTGGGAGTTTAGCTAGTACTAGTCAGTTATTTAGTTGAACGCCAGTTTTGTTCATATTGAGCATACAACTCGGCTCTAACATGACTTCGTCAACTGTCAGAAATATTTTAAATAGACACACAAAACGGCCGTCTACCTTCTGTTTCAAGTCTTTCAAATTGTCATTCAAAATAAACGTCTCCCTCCAGTTTGTCCATAGCGGTAGATCTGGTTAGAGAAACACCTTTGGACTGTCTTATTGTAATGTCTGTGTTGTTACGTAAAAACCTTTGTGATCAGTCACAGATTGTATTCCGGTTTTTTTATCAATTTTGTAATTTAAATTCAATTGCTTCGCAAATTGGTACGTTGTTATTTTGGCATTATTAATAATTAGGGTAAATTTTGCATTTTCATGTGGTTAGCGACTTTTTTTCACTGAACAGGGAAGATTGTCTTATTGATATTATTTGTCTTGTATCTTCTATCGAATATCTATCTTCTTACTTAATAGAGTTTAGAAACCGCATAAATAGACATTTCGTTTCCATAATTTTTCGTTTTTTGGTAAAATTCGAGCAGAATATCGTTCGATGTAATATATACACAAAATAAACTTGCTTGAGTAGTACCCTATATTATGAACAAGTATGTTTTTTGGTTAGCCACCTTCCTCTTAGGACCAACTCTTGCGGACTTACTCCAGTCTTCAATTCAAACTATGCTTTAAAATATGAACTTAGGTTATATAGAGGCATATTATCTATTATTTATTTTATGAAGTAATGAAGAAAATGGTTTGAAATTTGACCTTTATTCTAAGCGATAGTTGTCAGTGGTAAAAAACGCTTTGGTGTTACAGTGCTTAAAATTCCTTTTCCTCATTTCTACCTCACACTAATGTATTTGGAACGTAGAAGCTACAACTAAATATAGACTACCGTAGTTAAAAAAACCATACCCAATTACGAATTTGACTAAATTGGAATAAATAAAGAAGGTAATATAGAAATTGACTTAAAGCCAAGAGAATAGTATACGATTCTCTCCATTCAGATATGAAAGTGCTTTCGACTTATTCTAAAAGTATTGGATATTAACTCGATAATGAATAGTTGTCATTATGGAATAGAGTATATCATATATAGTTACTATTTAAGTGAATACATGGAAGTCAGTCGCTATCAGAATATTTCGGTTTAATAGAGGCAATGGCACCTAAAAGAATATTGGTTTCATGTAGTTGGGATCAACTGAAAATTTTCAATTGGGTACTTTGAATATCAATTTACGGAACACGGAAATTAAGAAATAGACATTAGTTAATTATTATTATGAAAAGTGAAATAATAAATTTGGCAATAATAAAAAGCAAATATAAATGGAAATTTAGATGAGTGCATATTCAAAGGTGGATTAGTAATGGAAAAAAACATGGTTAGAATATAAAATACATCATGAGAAGATCAAATTCATGTCAATTCTTATACTTGCTTTCTATTTGTAGCACGTAATATTATAGATTAATTTATTTTTGTATAGTAACTTTATTAACTCTCAAGCTAAATGAGTCGGTATCATTTTATGAAGTGGATAAAATACATTTTTGCTAATAAGTCTGTTATTCTCACCGTACAACACTTGCACAATAAATCATTTGAGTACTTATATACATCAGAGGGTGAGATAATTTAAAGGTTATGTCAAATGTCAGTAGATATGTAAATTATAATTTCACATTTCCGAAGAAATATGAATCTGTTCACCTTCTAAAGTACATCGATAAATTTGAGCTTCAAAGGTCTTGCAATTATATATAATCATGACATATTTCTCTCGAAAAAGTCAATTTAATGTTTCCAAAGAAAATCGGTATTTCTTTGCATATGTTTGCTTCTGAAAATGACTTTATATTCCTTAAGATTTCAGTTATTTAACGCAAAATGAGAACCTTCTTTTTGAAATGAAATTACGTTTCGAGCTTAATGATTTCAAAGTTCAAAGGTGAAAAATAAGAATTATTGCCGTGTCCAATCGTTTATTTATATTCTGTATTTTAAAGTTGGTTCATGTTTCCTCTAATTTAGTTGTTCTTGTGAAAATGGTAATTTTCTATTATAAAATATTCATTTTTAAAGAAGTAATATCGTATGACAATTAAATCTTAGTGACGCGGTAACAAATGTTTCGGTTTGCATTTTCGAAAATGTTGCAAATTTTTTCGTACGGTAACTCAAATCTTCAGAATGTGCTAAATATAACAAATTATATTTAAGTGGAGCGCTTGCAGTCTCTTCTAGCAGATACGCCTCTTCATTATTTTTGTATTTTCGCCATGTACGTATCAACTTTCACTTTCTCCAACTGGGCTATTCATTTCTATTTGTGCTTTTGCCTTACTGAAGTATGCTAGATCTATATGTTAGGTCTTATAAGAAATACAAGTATATTTGTTAGTTAAATATAAAAGTAGACAATTTATATTTGAGGCAACTATTTTACGAGTTATTTTTTTTTAATTTGCTTATAAAAACATTTGGAGTTATTTTAATATTATTTAGTTGAAGGATATAGACGAAATTAAAGTTTCAAAACGTTTTCTCGATCTGGTGTAGATTAATGAATATTTCAAATTACATTATTTTCTGTAATTTTCTAAATTTCTTTTGAATACCCTTTTATAAATATTTTCTTAAATGTTCTTTATGCCACTAAAGGTCATTAATAAACAGTGAAGTTGAATTTAATTTCTCTAAATTAGTTCGGAATAATATTTGGACCATATTTTTGTCCGTAAAAGGAACATTCACAGCCAAAACGTAGCGTTTTTTTTGGAAATCAAAACTTCATCTGTGGAAATGAATGAATGTTAAGTAGTTTAATTTAATATAAGAAAAAAATTAAATAATATATTGAATTTAGAATTATTTCAAAATTTAATATGTCATAAAAATAAATTTTATTGTTTTTTTTTCATATGTATCTTAAAAATATTTTGAAAGTGAATTTATTTATTTTTTGATGATGAGCTTTGATTAATATTTACTTTGTGCCAACTTTTTTCTAGGATATATTGAAAAAACTTCTTTCAATATTACAGTACTGCACGTATAAAGGGATATAAACAAGCGATAGATATTTTTATCCTCAAACAGAGAGCTCATTGAACTCCTTTTTGTTCAATATTTCTCGTTGAGTGCATATAAAGACATTTAGGTTTGCAGAAAATCTTATCGATTAATCGTAAGTTACCCGATTACATACAAAAACAAAATTATATTGTCGATAAGGGTGAAATTCGTTTGCAGTAATTACGGAAAAGGATATTCATTCAATTCTGAACACAAATTAAATCGTGTACACAGGTCTCTCTAAGAATATATATATTTAGTTTGAAACGTAAGATTCGTTACGTTTATCCTAGTGATAAATGTAACGACTGTGTAGACGTTGCATTGCCACGTATACCCGCACTTGGCACGAACCCGCACGTATACTCGACTTTTGCTTAAACACATGATATACATATATAATACATCGGTCTACTTCACGTATCTATTTGGCAACTGAAAAAAGGTCTTTTTATTAAAGTTGAACTAATGAAACTACAATCTTAGTTTAGATTTAAAAAATAATACAACTTCATAGTGTAACAAATTTTATCTCATTTGATTTAATAGTTAGTCAGTGAAAGTGTGACAAAAAAAGGTAATTACGAAATTTCATAGGAGAAAGAACAATCACTTTTTTTATAATCATGAATGTTTTAAATAATGATTTTTCACAATTTTGTTAAAAGTTGTTGCATGTATAGTAGACATTTTTGATTTGATATACCACGTTAAAAATCTGGCTAATGGCGAAAATTATTTTTATAAAAAATTATTCAAGAAATTTAAAATGTAAGATATTTTCTTCATCTAAAATGGTACGATACTTATTACATAAATAAATTTTAAATCGTTATTCAGTTCATAAATAATATATGCATATACTCTGTCGAATTTCGCATTAATTAATGTTACTCTGTCCACTTAATTAATGTTAATTTATTTCACAATATAAGATGCGACTTTTCCTTATTCCTAAAAATTTTCCACTTTAATGAGAGGTATTATGACGTTTCTTATTTTTATTGTTCTAAGACAGACAGAATAAAATAAAATGATTTTAATTTTTATTAATATTCTCAATTTATATTCTCATGCCTCATTAATATCATCATGCCTGATTTCAGGAGGCTCCCCGGTCCATTAAACTTCTATATATCTTAATCTCTTTTTTAATAAAAAGGTAATTGTGTCATTTGTTATATACTATGAAAATTAATAAATAATACAGTTCCAATATTAGACGATTTATGCAAAGGAAATTGGTTAGAGGCGGCCACCTATAACTACCCGATCTGAATTTACACGGTAACCACCGGCAGCTGTATTGGAATTTGCATTGTTTGTGGGTCAAGCTGCAATATCAAAGCATTGGCCGGATTAAGCGAGGGAGAATTAACGTGTGGACTTTAATTTAGGGAAAGATATTTACGATAATGGGTGACATAATGCCGATTAAGAATGGATATTAAATATTTATTACGTGTATTTATTTCGAAACGTTTTTTCGTATAATTACCCTCCGTATTTGATGTTGCAGTTAGAGAAGTTATTATCTGCGCTTCGGGTATTAGGAGAACAAAATATGATAAAATGGCTAAAAATAGTAAGATTGACGATTTCACGAAATTACGTTGTAATTCAAATTGAAGCAGGAGTATTTAATTTTAATTGGTAAACAGACTAATAACGTACAATTTTTTTTCTTATATTAGAATATATTTAATTTCCTAGTTTGATGTTTTTATTCGAATGAAACACTCACTAGGGAAATAAATATTTTCATTTTTATTACCTGATAAAAATGTATCGGAAATGTATACAAAATTCAAAGTAAAATTTTAGTTATGTGCTAAATGTATAGTTTGTTTTAATTTAACAAAACTAGATACATTTGGAGAGTGCATTACTTTAAGTACGTTTTATGATATTTCAATCTATCTTGCAACCATGAACTCGCCAAAAAATGGAGAAGATTTTTCTTAGTTACAACTTTCTTTCGAAATATATAGTAAACGACATTAAAAGGAATGTTTTTATTGTACATGCATTATAATAAGACACAAAATTATTTAATCTATCTCATTGACTTTTCAGCTTAATTTATATTTTCGTTATTGATGGAAGCAAAAATATTAATAAATATGGGAATACGTTTCCTTATTTTGCAATAGTTGCTGTAGGTAAATAAATCTATGACTAAGGTATACGACGAGTATGAAAATTATTATCAAGCATAAGTCAACATTCAAAATATAATAAAAATAATGCTAATTCCAAGCGTTTTTTAAAACTTGTGACTATGCTAATAACATTTCCAAAATCTCTGTCCACACAGTCTTCACATTATCATTTTACGCTAATGTTAAGAGCTCATTTGAGAAAATCAGTTTTGGAATATATTATATAATGTCAAACCAGAAATAAAAATAATGGCTTGACTTGGTGTTTTCATTTTCTATGTAGTTGCGTTAACTATGTAGTTGCGTATTCAAATAGATTTTTATGTAGCTTATTTTTTGGAAGGCGTGGCGATTTGAATTCAGCTCAGAATCGAATTTATATTATAGTTTAAAACATTAAAAGGCGAATTTTATTGAGTATTCCTTTTGATTAGTAGAGTGAAGCAAAATCGGAATGTTTATTAAGAATATTAAAATGTGTCTGTCAGTCGGGAGTGTAGGATTAGTAAATTTAGTCATATTTATTATATATATCTAAATTATTTTTAACTGGATATAAGAGCCAATTGAAACTAGAATTATTTATATCCCTGTTTCACCTATGGGTTACCTTAAATGTTTCGAGGTGATGATTTCAGCTTCGAGGTGACGATTGTTAGAGTATTTTCGCGGGTAATATTAAACTAACTTTATGGCAGCTCCAAATTTAAGAGGTTATTTTTGGAGATTCCACAAAGTTAGTTCATTATTACCCGGTGGTTCCACTAATCTTTAAATAAATACCTATTTTCTTCAGTTAGGATATAGGCTACTAATATGGAGTTGTTGTAATTAACAACAGGTATAAAATTTGAAACAGCATTTTTTAATGTATTTTACCGTATCATGCTAGATGCTAAACCAATTACAAGAAATATGCTAAAATAATAAAAAAACTGAGGCATATAATACCCTAAAAATAAATATTTAATTTACGTTGTAACGTTTCCTTACTGCTTCAGTGTGTTAGGTTTATTGCAGCCGTACGGGCTTTGACGCGCACCGCGGGGTCCAGGTTCTGTTCTCGGCCACTGGTTGAGTCACAGTTTTATACACTTTTCTATTGCTAGACCTCAACAAACGTTTTGTTTTGGATCATTCCGTAAGCAAAACGGCCTCGGTCTTTTTGATTTTATTTAGATTTTAGAAGGGTCAAATTATCAAAACGGTGTTTATGACAACTTCGCCTCAAATCGGTTGATTTGAATTTACTTTTAGATTGACCTCTGATTATTCATGATCATATTTTACCGAAAATGTGAAGGCCTTAACATTTGTATCTTGTATTTTCTCATTCTCGACAAATGGCGCATATATTACGTTAGTTCATGCTTCAAAGCATAGTTTTAAATAAAAAAATAAACGTATTGAAGAAGAAATTGTCTCAGCTTTAATGCAATTTTAGATATTTATATTACCTTTCTAATTAGTGTTTGAAGATATTTAAGTATTTTCAAATTCAAAATTTCTGCTTTTTTCGTACATATTTGGAAATGTAAAAATGATTGTTTATGAAATATTAAATAACAACATAATTTTTAATATATATTCTTATGCTACGTACTTATGTAACAAAACAATCGAACTGATCAAAAACATACATAACGCTATACATGCGCCGAGCGCCATTATAAATTGATATATAATGACAAGTTAATGAAAAGAACAGCGAAAATTTTGCTATCCATATGATCAAAATATATCTTGAAACATATTTTCCCGTTTAATTTTTGTTTTAATTATTGCTATCCGTATGATTAAAATATATCTTGAAACATATTTTCCCGTTTAAGACAGCATTCTGTTGTCATTTAAGAATTGATGTTCGAATTTTTTTTCATATATGGCATCTCCCTGTCCCACGAGGGTTTAAACCATAATAATGTAAAATAATTTAATCTAATTTTAAAATATTTTTATTAAATATGAATAATATTTTCACTAATGCTGGTGTTTTAAAAGAACACATATGGTTAAAACAGATTTCATATTTTTTTTTAGCCAATGCTTTTTCAATTTAATTACATTTTGAGTTTTCTATTTATTTCATATATATAAAGGCAGAATTGGTGTATAATTTGACTTCAAGCGCTAAGTAAGTAAGGTAATTGTAAAATTGATTATTTCAGGGTACAACTGCAAACTCAGCAAAGAAAACAAAATTATTTAACTCAACAAAAAGCACATGCTCACAATATTAGTAACAACATAGCAAAAATATACGTCTAGTAGTATAATATAATATATAAATAGATATAATTTAAAAATAGCGACAATATGACACTTTGTATTTTATTGCGTTAGTCACTATATCAAAAAATTATCCAATAAAATAAATTTCAAAATTTACTGACAACATATGCTTTCTATTCCCAGCTTATTGTTTTCTATATACTCAAAACTTATAGAATATGCAATGAAAACGTGTATGATGAAGCATTTTCAAAATAGATTCCTCGTCTTCTAATACATATAGTTCTGAGCATAATTAATTTAGACTTTATGTAAAAAAGACCTTAATTACTTTAATGGAAGATTATTGCATGAAGTATAAATTTGACTGATGGTTGTCACTAAATGCATAAGATTCGTAAATTTTGAAGGAAAATTTTTATTTCTATATTTAAAGGTAAATACCACACCGAGGAGTTCCCTTCGATCTGCTATACAATTGCAATATTGAACATACGATTATGTAATGTTCATTTATGGCCGTTTCACACCCGGTGCATTAAATTAATTAAGAACCATTTTTATTAATGAATATAGAAACAGAGTTGTGCTAAGTCGTAAAATTCAATTAAAGAGATGGGATGATACATAACTATCTTCCGACAAGAAGTCTGTTACGTTACCTCCTATGTGGCTATACTTCGTACGACCAGCATTGGTTCCTGATGAAAGCAAGTACTTTATTCACTGTGACGTCAACTTTGTTCACTATACATATTGAGGTAACGTTCAATATAAACAATCCATTTCAAACAGTTGGCGCTTTCGTTTAAGTACAATGACATCAGATACCTAAATTATAATTTTTCATGGTGCTGAAATATTGACGCTAGACGATTACCAAAAGGACTAAAACTCAAAGGTCGTTCATCAAATGATGAATTGTTAACTATTGATCCTTAAATGAGGTACTAATGTGTACAAATATTGCAATGTATATAACAGAGTGAATGCTAAAATAATACTTAAATTTTAAAATGTAAACTTCGGATGAATATTTGACAGTAGCCATATGGATAACAAAGTAAAATTCTAAATAACGTTATTGGTCGGAACATTGAATAAATAAATAACAGGTTTTTGTCAATGTTTCAATCTAAGTAGCCAATGATACGATGTTATTTTTATGACATTACTATGTTCATATATTCAGTTTAAAAATCATCATGGAAACTAAAGACATTTAATTAAAGAAATAATACAAATAAGAGCCATATCAATCGACAATTTAAACTATATATCATGCTGAGAGCTATTCAACCGGTCAAGGTAAACAATCCGTCTCCCGAAAGCAGCTGAATTTCGAGTACAAGTTCAAGTTTCAAGGAATGTATATATATATATATATATATATATATATATATATATATATATATATATATGCACAAAAAGGAAGTTTAGAAAACAAATTCACTGATTTTTAAATACGCATATATAATATTTACACGATTTAGGTATGTTTCTGTTAAATTAAGCATAATTTAATAACTTTGAAAAGAAAATATTGTACAATATAAATAAATTGTAACAACGGATATGTAATCTTTACTATCAGTTTATTTTAATAGTACGTAAACGGTAAAGGAACAAATTTTATAGGTTTTCTTATGGCTGTGGTAAATTAGTTTTTTATGACAATATATATCCTAAAATAATAACAAATTTACAATTAGCTGATGAATTAAAAGGACTTAGGCTTACGAGTTTGAAACTTGAATCAAGTTGGTCAGAAAACAAGCGAAGTTTTTGTGTAATATTAAATATATAATGCATTGCAAAAAACTATTATCATGCATAAATCAAGTTACAAAACATAATAAAAATAATGCTATCTTTTTTAATGTTAAAATTGTGCTATAGGTCTAATAAAAGTTCCAAACTTCCTAGGTATTCCTATTTCTTATTCCTTTCCTTCCATTCTTAAATTATTAATTTGAACATACGTTAATATCCTTATCAGATATGAGAAGTATTGGAATATGTCATCTAGTTTCTGATCTACGAAAACGCACAGAAATTATTACACTTATAAATTAAATAATTAAAACATCCACAAATTAGTATTAAATATATATTATTTCGTTTTGACTTATATGTTACAATTAAGTAAAATTTTAAAAAAATATAATTTTTGTGCGATTGAATGAACTTAACTTTCGTAAATAAGAGAATAGGTGTAAATCTAAATATTTATAGAAAAATTATTTAAGAAGTCGGTGTTTATACAAGATTTCTGCAAAAACTAAATGTATAGACATCGAAGAAAAAATCATGAACACTACGTAGAAAAAAATGTAATTCATATTCCCATACTATATACGTATCATTCATGAATATTGAGCAATAAATTAAAAGAAATATTGGGCAATAAATTAAAAGAAATCTGCAAAAAAAGCTTATTTTTTAATTTATATCGGCCTTGAAATGAATTCCTTGTACTTCATATTACAGCTACGGCTGTTTAATAGGAATATAAATATAACAAGTTTAACAGAAATTCAAGTACGTTTTAAGTAGTCTGACAATAAAAGGAGCAAACAATATTTCTTTGATGACAAGATTTCAAGAAACACTTTCGTTAGATTTCCTCGGCGGAAAACTCACTAATTTGTTTTCAGGGAACAAATAAAATTTGACATTAATTGCTAAAAATCGGATCCAGAAGAAGATCTAAGATAAATTTTCTAGTGAGTTTGTTAAATTATGTTATATTTTAAGATGAATACAAGAAATGCTGGATGATAAATAATGGATGTCAATAGGAATGGCGTCGTTGGAGATTAATAATGATGATACACTGATTAAATGCATTTATTGTATAACATTTTTCATAATATCATTACTGGACTTATTGAACCAGTTACAAGGTAATAGTAGTTTCTTTTTTAATTTTTTTACTATCATTCCTTTTCCACTTATATTTCTTGTTCAGTAGAAATGTATGCATAATTTGTGAAATTGTCGTGCAGAGATATCAAGCCTTTCTATTTTTTTATTTCAATAATCTTAATTTTCTTAGTACTTGAGAGAAAAACTTGTCCCAACAATTTCGTCATATCCGACTCGGTCCGTCTGACATAGTCATATACTTGCTGTAGCTTTAGACTTACATGTACTAAGTGGATACATAATCTCAAAATCTTAATTAATACGTAGAAAAATTATTTACAAATATATATATATATATATATGTGTGTATGTGTGTATACATTTTTTTCATGTATTTTATTGAATGGATATCAAGGGACAGTTTTAATTATAAAGCCACTTTGAAAAATATTAAATATCGTTTGTCATCTAATTTAAGTATTTATATTAAATACACGCACGCACACGCACACGCACACGCGCACGCGCACACACACACGCACATGCATACACACACATGCACACACACACACACACACACACACACATACGCACACACACATACGCACACGCACACACGCGCACACACACACATACTTACGCGCGCACGCGCGCACATGCACAGACACACACATGCACACACACACACATACCAACGCATGCACGCACGCAAACAGTATATAGATTTCACAATATTCGCGTAATTTGACATAAAACTTGAATTTGGCCTTAGTTATATTAACAATGGGTAAAACTTGCCACTGATGCTTCGAAAAACCATATGAAATTCGAAAACACCACTCGTATCATTGTTTAGAAATAACTGAATTACATAGGTGCGTCGGTGAAATACAATATACGAAGTCCAAATCTTCATGATTTGAATA
Organism: Druceiella hillmani; assembly: GCA_039881145.1. NCBI lineage: Eukaryota > Metazoa > Arthropoda > Insecta > Lepidoptera > Hepialidae > Druceiella > Druceiella hillmani. The sequence goes on from JAYKKI010000118.1 coordinate 5,121,603, forward strand.
AAAAATGTACGGTGTAATTGAAATTGTTGTTTCAAAGTTAATTTTGGTCACAGCTGGGATTCATCGCGATGACAAAATGCTGCCTTTGAACTAATAAAATAATGTGTTGGTGTTTCAGATAACTCTAATTATGCATGTCTCGCTCTCTTGAATGTTGTCTCCACATGCGGAAACGTGTTCTTTTTTTAAACTCTTACGTTCAACATTGTGTCTGTTCAACATTGTCAATTATTTGACGCTTAAGAAAAACCATGTCACATTAAACAAATTTTGATATAAATAGCATCTTTCGGTTTGAATGAAGGCCGCTAATATAAAATTATTGTAATTAAGGACTAGAGTAAAAGTGCAAACAGTAAATATTTTTTGATATATTTTATTCATTCACACTAAATGTAGCTAAAATAACATAAATATATCAAAGTAATAAAAAAGTGTGGTATATGCTATCTTAAAAACAATTATTTACACAATTATTTTTACCAGTTACGGACAGCAGCATTATTGGTCTGAGAAGCTACTTATTACGATCGAAAAGCTGTAGACCCAGCGCGGTGATTATGGTCATGACTACCAAGGATAAGTGAATTGGGAAATGCTATGTTCAGCAGTGGACAGAGATAAACTACTGATGATGATGTAACATTTTTGTGATAAATATTTTTTTACCAAAGAACTACTTTTTAGAATAAGTGATTGGTATGAAACTTATTATTTTACTCAAGAGTGAATGTAAATAATTACATAAAGAAAAATCGGTGGAGAATTGTTTTTATAAGAAATAGTCAATTAAAAAATTTAAACACATTATAATGTTTTTAATTATTAATTTCTTCACAATTAAATGAAACTACGTGATGTAGATTATTTCTACTTTCTTTAATTTCTTTACCACGACCTAGATTTCATTGTATTACCACATCTTCAGGTGGGATATTAGCAAAGATAGTCCTGGTAAAGAAATAAAAGAAAGTAGAAATAATACTACATCACGTAGTTTCATTTAATTGTGAATAATGAATTTTTACAAAGTTAACGCCAAATATATTCAATATTAATTTCTTATTTTATTTCGTTAGTATTTTTATTAAAACTTACAAATATATAAAAAATATATATCACATGATTCCTTCGTAAATTGTTTATTGGAAAATTAAAAAAAAATAATGAGGTTTTCAAGAAATATTGAGAGTATTTTTAATATAAAGAAACTCTTTCCCGACATTTTGTTTTACTAACAATATTATAAGTAAAATTAATTAAGTTGTATTTTGAGGCACTTGCCATAGACTTATTCTCGTAAGTATTTTGCATGAATATTGCTATTAGACCGCTGTTACCTCCGTAGATGTTACAATAAAATGAAAGTAACAATTCACTGATAATATTGAGGATTATACGCCGTGATTATTACTTGTACAAGCACGTTGACTTACACAGTGGTCAATTTGTCCCATTTCTTTTTGTTCTTTTGACATGATTTGTTATTTGAGTTCAGCTCAATGTGCCCTATTAAATTGCAAATACTGATTCAATTATTTTTGATAATAAAAATTGATTGAGAATATCGGAAATTTCGACAAAAAGTCGTTTTCTCTAGTTTAAGGGACTCGAGTTTCCATCGAGGTTATTACATATATAGCTAATTACTAGAACATATAAGAAATTTCAAATATGACTGTTTAAACTATAATATTTATAGTATATTCAGTCTGTGACCTAAACTGCATCGAGATCTCTATTTTGCACTCTGAATTCGGTCATTCTGGCAAAGAGCTGTTTGTCCTGGATAGGTGAGTAGATTACATCGTGCTATAAATTTTCAAAATTTAAATGATTCCCACTTGTATTCTTTCATTAGGCAAGGAATTAAAACTTCCTTCGTTTCCATGACGCTCTTCTCGTTTTTTGTGCTGATATTAAAGTTATTCGTGTCATAAAAATAACATCATATTCCAATGTCTGCCGGTGCGACAACAAAACTAGTTATGCACAGTTTCGGCTAATAATATTATTAAGAATTTGACTGTGCCATCCTTGTGAATATAGGTGAAAGTTCACTCGTAACTTACATTTTTATATTTTAGTATTTTCCAATCAATAATTATATATATATATATATATATATATATATATATATATATATATATATATACCGAAGTATAATGATGAATGGTCGTCAATTCATTTTTAAATGAATAGCTTTTTTGTTTTATTAATTTTGGTAACCCTTTATCGTCAATGTAATATTATTCAGATGCATAATACCATCGTACAAATGAAAGCATGAACAGTACGAACGTATTGCTTGTATCGAACATGTTTGCGGTATATGCACTAAATTGACGTCATAGTGATAAAGATATATCCTGTCATCCTGGTATTTCGTTCAATGTGACGACGATGGAAATATATGGGACGAATACTGGAAGAAGATTACGCATTTGTCTACTCTGCTATCCTCAGGGCGTGGCGCAATAAACCTGTCGTCAGTACGTTGATATTCATCAGTCGCTGTTTTTAATTTTACTCTACAACTTAGCAGACTGCTTTTTATCTAAAGAAAAATGGTTCGAAATTACTTTAAGGAATTGAGTGTGGATCGGTCATAAATTAACAATACTTAATCATAAATCGACATAAGTACCAACTGGTCGTTGATTCGTTAGTAAAATATTCATGATTTTGCACGGGAGTGAAGTCTGCTTCAAAATTTAGAGAATTTATGTGTTTGTTGATAGTTTAAAAAATTCGCTACCATGTTTCTTTATCATATCGTCTATAAGTTAGTGAATAAATTTTATAATATATGTTAATCAATCACTTTTTTGTTTTAGTAAATAATGCAATCAAGTATAAAATGTCATTAAATGATTTTTTTTTAATTGTACTTGTTTATGCGTTCTGTTAGGAGGTCTATAATATTATGAGCATGTATTTTTTGTGGAGTTAAGTAGTTTTTTTATTATGGTGTTTGTGGTTGCATCGTGAAATGATCGATTTTCCAATCACATATTGAACTATCCTACTTTATTTAGTACCTGAAATCAAATTACATACAATTTATTTCTTTATATCCAGACTAACATAAAAAAGAAAATCGAAATATAATTTGACCGTATATGACTTGTAACGATGACATCGCCACCCATGACAGGGATTATAAAACATTTAAATTTTAAAATAAACTTTAAAATTATATTAATTACATATTTACCATTTTTATATCCTCACAGGATCAGATGGAGTCATCGATTAAAAAAAGATTCTAACTTGGATTCTAAAATAAAAGTTTGCAGTTAAAATTTATTAAAAATATTATTAAATGGGAAAAAATATTTTGGGATATAATTTCACAATTGATGAGATTTTCATTAGCTTTCTCAGCAGTTCATCTGTGTATGTTAATTTATATTTTTGTGCTGCATACTTTTATGATATTTTTAATTGTTTATCTCCAATTCGGTCATTTGTTCTAATATTATGTGACATCTTTCTGAATGAAAAATAATTTATAAAATTATTTTGAATATAATCGGACTTAGGTCTAGCTCTAATATTCACGTTGGTAAATTATTATTAAAATGAACACAATTTAAACATTTAATACTTTGAATTATTTAGGTACCTTTCACCATTAATTGAAAATTTTTTATTGTTACGCAACATTATGATAAAGCTTGGAGAAATGTTTGTCAAACATACTTATTATATAATATATTCATTTACATGTTTGTCAATACATATATATGAATATATAGGGCAAATCCGGGGAAGCAGTTCGTACTCAAAAGCTATTAAAATGAAAACTACAAAGATTAATTCACACATATCAAATTTTAATGTAACTTTGAATATTTAACTTTGAGAATATCATATAACATAAAGAGTTTTCACATTATGAGTTTTACAATAATTATTATTTTTAGAACCAGGTTTATGTTACTGTCTCCCAGAGTACCCTGAAGAGATGGCAGTGGACAATGGCAGAGAGCCAGTCTTTTAATTTATATTTAGTCACTGTCTCTCTAATTTTTTTGGCCACATATAAACACATGTAATCAAATTATGTGCAACTTTTATGCGCTTAATGTTGATATATACACTGGAGCCGGTCTTCCATAAGATATGTTTGATTATATTTTTCTCCATAACCTGCACTGTTACTTTCTTCTCTATTCCCATCTTTGTGATTAGACTAACTATATAATATTGGTTCTTCATCATTGGTTTTGTTATTGATTTCGTCTCAATCTTAGCTTTTGCTCCTTTTTTTAACCCTTTTATGTTCCTTAATTTGTTTAATATCTCCTTTACATTTTCTATGATTAATAAGTATGTGTGAAGACAACAGCATGCGACCTTCTTTGACCTGCTCATGTGCCTTAGTTACTTTTTCTGGAACTTGTGACATTCACTTTAAGATTCGTATCGGGGTTAGATCGAGCACGTTATTTATTGAAGGAAATTGTTCCAATAGATTTCAAATTACTACTAGAACTACAGAAGCAACGCAGATTGATTCCTTAAGTCTTCTTAGAACCATTAAAGGCTTGCATTTGAAATATGTGGCTCATCGGAGCAATTTGGCATGGAGATTCAAACACTGCTGTTGAATTTTCGCTGAAGCTGTTTTTCTCCACGCTTTATTAAGAAATGTTCCAAATGTTTCATTAAACCACAATCCTAAATATAGTCTCATACTACATCGTCCAAATTTGATCATTGTTGTGTACACTAAATATTTAGATTCGGTACGATTCGGTCGATATTAAAGATTCGGTGACAAAGTATAACAAATATGTTGAAATATTTTCAAGGTGTACATAAATTGAGCGCATGCAGCAAATGAATGAGCTTTTTGCCAGTTAGAGTTTTTATTCTTGTATAACTTTTTAAGGTCTTAGGATCTTCTATTTCACTATCTAAGATAGGTAGTGCTTGCTTTTAAGAGGTATTTATAACAATATCAGTCTGAAAAATTTAGTTTGGATTGACATAATATTTTAGAAACTGGGACGCTGCGACTTTTGACTGAATGCACGAATAGATGAATATAAATAATTTGGATGATAGCCTCTAAAAATATAAAATATGGAAAGAAATTAAAGTTAAAATATGTGCATATTTGGATGAGAATCGGTTAAATAATATCAACTTTTCAATAAAATTGTAGATTCTAGAATGTTTCATAGCCCCTTCATCTACGTTTTCGCTTTTTTAATAAGTATTGAAATTTTGTCTGCATATTGTAGAAATGATGTTATGCTTATTGTAAAATATCTGAAGTTTCTTCTACAGCATCATTTAATCCTTTCATACAGACTATTTAAATAAAACTGAACGTAAAATTAAAAATTTTCGTAGACTCTTAAATGAGAAACGAATCATGTGACTCTTATTCAAAATCAGCCATACGCCTCTACACTATATTTGCGCTTTTGCTAATTGCAGCAAACGGTTTTCCAGATGGCTATTTCACCAATTTGGTAATCTCTCAATTATATTTACATTTCTGCTAAACGTAGTAAGAGATATATCAGATTAGGCTTCCTTTTCAAATACGAAGCAAATTATCTCTTTGAGAAAGTATCTTCTGCACCTCCTGAACTATTTGAAGTTATGACAGTTTCGAAAGACTAAATAAAAAATAAATTTGTAGCAATCCGTTAAAAATTTATATTATCACGAATATCTGACCATGTAACTTTCGTTTAGTAATTGTAACTCTTTTAAATGACTAAGATATATTCATAAACAACTTGTAAAACATCGTTTAATAAATATTTAATATAAGAATATGAAGCTTATCAAAAGTTATACAAGGATCAAATCTCTAACTAACAAACAATTTACTTAATCATGCGTTCGACTTAAACATATTATGTCAAAATTTATAATATTTTGTCACCGAATGAGGTTAGAGTAATACGACCTGTAATAGACACTTGAATGGTGGTATTGGTTTTTGAATACAGTAATTGTCTTAATGAGTCAGAATCCTTTTATAGAGTAGACAAAATTAAATAATACAATGCTTGCAAAATAAATAATTAGAGGACTCATTACAGAGTGAAATTATTTAAATATTACGTTGAATGTTATTAGATACATTTTTTAAAATTTCACGTTTATAATACAATTTAAATGTGTTTTTTTTCAAAAATACAGCAATAGATAAATTTTAGCTTCAATATCTAATTTTTCTTGAAATAAATCAATTGAAGATTTCAAAGGAAAGTTGGAATTCCTCTGCATATTTTAGTTGGTGTTTGCATCTGAAAATAACTTCATATTCTTTAAGATTCCACTTATATAAATGGAAATGAGAAGGTTCTTTTGAAATGAAATTGCTTTTCTAGCTTTATGATTTCAAAGTTCAGAGGTGAGAATAAAAATAATTGACGTTTGAAATCGTCTAATTGTTTTCTATATTTTGAAGTTATGATTGACATTTGCTTTAATTTAGTTGCTTTTGCCATAAATGTCCTTTGGTGATAAATGAACGGCTCTAAAAAATTTACAAAATACATATAAGTTAAGCGCATACAGAAAATAAGTAAATTGGTTATCAGTGAGAGGTTTGATTATTGTATAACTTAATAAATGATTTTCGAAATATTCCTTTCCTCTTCTGCTTTTGAGTGTTATAAAGGGAACTTCTTATTAGGAGATATATAAATAAATTTTAGTTATTTAAAAGAGTAATAGTTACTTAAAGAAATACGTAAAGTGAGGTATTTGTACTAAAATCAATCTGCAAAACTTCTTTTTGTTGGTTAAAATACTGTAGCAACTGTAAGCTTGCGACATTTAATGAAAAAACGAGTAGATCGATATAATGAAATTATAAATATCGGTAGTAGATAAGTCGGATTGTAGATAAGTTCGGATTGTAGATAAGTCCAATATTAATATGCACTCGTTCGCAAACAAATTTAGTTCCTTAATTATTTCATAATTGTATCTGTTTAATCAAATTGGATATTCTTTGAAACATGATAGAAACAATATTCTCCATAATGCAGAATCGAATTAAACTTTACCACTAAACATTTTGTCATTTAACTTTCTGTTATTTTCTCTATAAAACAATTATTATCCAAAAATATTTCATAATGATTTCGTGAGCTTTTGAATGAATGATTACTTGTTATTACAATATTTCCTTCATCTTCTGATATTTCTATTGAATAGTCTATCAGATATATTTCTTTGAATTTTCGATATTCTACTAAAGATCGTTAATAAACAAGTTGAACTTTAATTTAATTTAATTTAATTAATTGGCAGTTATATTGGGGCTACTTTTATATCCGTAAAATAAACGTTTAGAGGAAGGTCTAGAGTCTTTCTTGGAAATTAAACGTTACGCCCATGGCAATGTACTGCAATGTAGGTCAATTTAATTTATGAGAAATTTATTGTAATATGAGCATATAGAATTTTCGAATTTTTTTCGTTATTAATTTATAATTAATAAACTTCCTTGTACAATATTTTCAAGTAGAGTTTTAGTTATTTCATTAAAATTTAGATATAAAAGCATTTTTAAAGGATTTTTAATTACTAAATTATCTCTTGTTCTGATCAATATTTAGTTTTTTCACCAAATTTTTCTAGGGTCTGTTGGAACAACTTATTTTAATATTATCATATAAAGTAGTGTCATCTATTTTTGTTTTCGCGTATATAGCTCACAGAGCTTTTATTTGTTCATTGTTTCTTTTTGAGTACGTACAAATATATGTCAGTATTCAGTAAATCTAATTGCTTCATCGTAAATTACCCAATATTGGTAAGTGCCATTTGTATTGTCGATAACGGGAAAGTCACTTAATACGTAATTGCGGAAAACGATATTTATTCAACTTCAAACAGAAATTAAATTGTATGTTATTTGTATAATTAATTTTGGTAAATTGTATGTTATTGTAATAAAAATTTGTAATGTTATTTGAATTAAAATATTTAAAGAAAACAATATAATCCAAATATCACACGGCCTATGTAGCAGCAAGTGTTTAGGGATGGTAACAAATTACTACCCGATTTGAATTTATACGGTATCCATTTGCATCTATGTTGGAATTTGAATAGAAATGTTGTCCATATTAAGTGCAGGACAATTAAAGTGTGGATTTTAATTTAGGCAAAAATATTTACGATAATGGTCAGCGTAATGGCGATTAGGAATGGACGTTATTATATATTTTTTGGGTATATTTATTTGGAAATGCGTTTTTGGCATAAATTTCAATTGGAGTTATGTGATGTTGCGATTATAGAATTAATAATCAGCGCTAAGAGAGCTAGACGAAAAGAATTTTATGAATTGGGTAAAAAGTAGCAAGATTGCTGTGTACACAAAATCAATACGCTTGTAATAAAAATTGTTATAAATAAAAGACGTGATTGCTAGTCTTTCTTTCTAGTTTTCTTTTTTTATAATTTTAGTGAATTTTTCATTTCTAAGGCGTATTTGTATTTCACGCTTTATTGCATTGAGGGAAAAAAGATTTTTGTTAGTCTATATTTAAAATACTATTATATCTTTTAGTAATCCAATTTAAATAAAAGGAGCTTTTAAGCTACTTAGAGGTTTATTATGCGTTAAAAGCGTTAACTGAATACATCTATTATTGTAAAATTTCTTTATGAAAAAAAGTCATTTATGATGCATGAAATAAAATTATTTTAAATAGACTCTAACCTCTATGAAGCTCTTATTTAGAAATTATTAAATATTTGATGAATATGTAAATTTTGCGGCTTACATAGTTTTAATATTATTTATGTATACCAACGACGAAAAAAGATTCTATGAAACTTATAAAAATTTTTTTCAAAGAAGTAGAGTAGTATTTTCTGTAGTTAAATAAACATATATTAGAAATAAAATAACATTTATGCTTCCAAACGTACTTATATGTTGCAAAGTACATTGAAGAATGGATGTTTCATTTTAATTTATAGACTGAATTTTAACGTACATTTTTTATTATTTTAGAATATATTTAATAACTTAGATGTTTCTTGTGTGAATTAACAGTTACCAGAAACGTTTAAAATTGGTTGGTTTTCTACTAACAATAGGTAATGAAAAATGTAAATAAAGATTAAAACTAAAATTTGTTTTGTGTGCAATATATTTTACTTTTATTTAGTTTTAGCAAAACGACATAGATATATTTGGAAAGTCCATTACTTAAAGTAAATTTTGTGATTTGTAAATCAATCTTATGCCCCACTTGCTTCTGAAACATACAGTGAACATTAAAATAAGAGATTTAATTGAATGAAATTTTCTTTAGTAGCAAATATTTTATTTATATTTTCATTGTTAATAGAAAGAACAACGTTACTAAATATAGAACTATTTTTTCTTATTTTCCAATATTTAGAGAAGCTAAATAAAAATGGAACTATACAAATTATTATCAGGATAATATGCAAAATATAACAAACATTACGCCAGATTAAAAGACTTCAAAGTTTATTTTTAAAATTATAAATTTGATCTTTAATAACATCTCTACCCATGCGTATTTAATTTTTTATTTTAAACTCACTTAAATATGCCCATTAGATTATTATTGCAATATACTATCCAGTACCAAATGCGAAGTAATAAAAATGGATGTACCCGCGGTTTCAGTGTTACCTAACATCGATTATGTATCCAGACATTCAATTAGATTGTTAAGCAGCTTAATATTATGATGACGTGGTAATGTGTGTTTATTTTATGAAATTTATAATGTATTTAAAAAAAGAAAAAATTAAAATTAAATGAATATCCTGTTAAATATTCATTTTCATCAGCATTAGTAGCACATAATTTGCATGTTTGATTGAACATTAAAATGTTCATTTTATTTGGAAGTTCAAGGCTTGTAAATTTATTATTATATTTCTATTTTTTTAATAAATAGAAGACTTCAATTTAATAGCATTAATTATTATTTTCATTTATATCTAATAATTTCAACTAGTTTTCTTTGACAGGTTAAATTCAATCGCAGTTCAATCGATTCATAACTACAGAAGATTTGGAAAGAAGTGTAGGACCAATTCATACTTCGTGCTCTAAAATAGAACAATTTCCGTGGTAGATTTCAAATATTTAAATAAATTTTCCATAGACGTAAATTGTTTCTATATTTCCATATACGTAAATTATTTGTATGTTGGATATAAAAGAAAAAAATAAACCCAAAACAAAATATTTGTACCCGCAGGCAATATATATTTTACTTTCAACGGATATTTAACATGAGAATATGATTTGACAGTAAAAATGAATATCAACATTATTTTTAATGTTTAAAAAATAAATATAAACTGACATAAAAAACTTACTTTCTAAACTAATTTAAAATATACCCACACTGTCATTTTATCGATACTTTTATAAACCAAAATACGGGTGAAACCGTCGTGTTGTGCAGTCTTAAAAGAAAAGAGAGGTGCCAGAATAAGGCAACACGTAAAACCGTCACGAGTTGATAAAGAAATACCCAGTTCAAGTGAAATCGTCGCTCCGAGAACAATAGGAGCAAGTCGAGGCGAGAATTCACCGCCGCGACGCCATTTCATTTACCGTTGATGTCTCATAATAATCGACTGAATCGTCTCAAAGGGGTGCACCGGTGCGAACGTCACGCGGTTGTGGGCATTGCCGTGCCCACTAGTATTGTTTTTTACTATAGAGATTGGTCTAAGGGATTGGTGTTTTTAGGAATGATAGTGCTTTTTGTTTTTAAAGTTTGCAAATAATTTATTCGCTTTTTAATACTATTAAAAAGTGATCCGATTTTTGTACGTATATAGGTATTATGCAACACACTGCCTTGATTAAATGCAGTAACGTGATAAAGTTCATATTTAATTGCCTATAGGCCAAAGAATAATAAATAATTCAATGAGTTTTATAATAAAGTTGGATAACGGTACAAAATTATTTAAAAAAAATGGTTGTCGCAATAGTTAATGCAGTTTTATAATGTTCGCACGATATACTTAAGTAACTCTAATCAGCAGTGGCATAGATATGCTCTAGTTGTGACAGAAATTATTAAGTCTCATTTCGATAAACAAAATATTATATATTAAACTTTAAACTAGCAGTATGTTGTAACTACCCTTGCAGGGAATTTCGAAATGCAAGTGTAGTGCTTTATTGCGTTTATTTTCTGAAATTATATCAGACACAACTGATTATATTAAATTCTACACGTACCGACTTGTGCTCCTTTTTCTCATTCCGCTATCTGTCCTCACTTATTTCTATAACCGCGGGTGAAAATTGTTTAAATTTCTATGTAATATTTTCATTAACATAACTTTGAAACCGTTTGAGACATCACTATGAAACATGGACTTGATCTGTTCCAGTATTACTATCTACAAAAATTCTTAATGGGATCAGTAGTTCTCGAGTTAAATCCGTTGCACATAAATGCTAAGTTTTTTTTACGTCAAACTCGTTTTATTAATCGAATTTGCAAAAGGAAAAGTTTGGAAAAACTAAAAGTCATTCAGAAATATTTTAGTTTTATTTAACTGTATTGAGTTCAATATGATATGGAAATGAGAAATTGGAATCCATTTTGTATTTGCACAAAGATACTATTTGGCTACTCCTAGTTGAAGTAATTTATGTAACGGTAATTCAGATTAGGTTAGAATATTTATTTACTATATTTTATTGTTCATCGGCAAGCCATTATCTACCATAATATCCATTCGAATATGACGTTATATTTGATTGTAATACTCGGAAATTATGAATTTTGAATAATTTTTTTTTTGGAAAGATTTAATCCATAATTGATGTGAATGTCCTGGTACATGTTTATATTTATGCTAGATTATAACCGCAAATATTTTTATTCGAAACGATAATGAATGCGCTACATATTAGAAATCATGCCGTAGTGTCCATGGTAAATATTTGTTGTATTAAGGTACGATTTTTGCTAAACTTGAAAATATTTCCCATTAATCTCAAAAAATATTTTACATGAGGACAGCAATGCAAAGTCAAATTAGTCCTAGAGAATAATGTTAGACTGAAGGTGAGTTCTAAATATTTGGTGACTAAAATGCACTATTCCAAATTTTTAGGTTGATAATAGCTAGACGAAAATGGTCCTAATTTTTTGAGGGCAATTTTTGAAAGGCCCTACTCAAATTTTCGACTTATGGTTCAGATTGAATCAAAAATATGGAGAGAAGATTAGTAGCATTTAGATTCAATTATATACCAATTATAAATATGGAGAAAATTTTTATATGAAGCAAAAAGACTATTTTGCAAGAAATAATCTTCAGCTAAAGCATAATTTTATTTTATTTTATTATTTGCCCACCGGTACTTTGTTCACTAGGCTGCTCAAATCATCAAATGCTTACAAAACTAAAAGCTATTAAAATGAGGGAATATTGTATATACAATATAATAGAGAAAATGTATCAAATTTTGTTTTTAAAAATTACATCTAATTTAAAAAAAAATCTATTTATATGTCACTTGATAATATATTTTCTCAAGTCCCTTCATCCGTTTCCAAAAAGTTTATTGTTATTTGATGTTTACAAAAATTATGGGTCAAACAATTTTTACCATATCTGCTGTATAACAAGTTATTACAATGAATATTTAAATTATAAAATGTCCGCAATTTAATATTAAATATTAAATTATTACGATTTCCTTTACTAAGTGCAATTCTGTGGATATGAAAAATGGAAGAAAAATATACATTTTATTACTAGTTTAAAATATGTACTTGACTTTCATCATGTACGTACTTCGAAAAATACATCAAGAAAAAATTTAGGAATGAAGGTTTTTTTTTATAAATAACCAAGAATAGTAATTTTCTAAACGAGATTTTGTCCTAAGAATTCCAATCTTGGATATTAAATAGAAGAAAACATCATTTTTTAGCAGAAAAAAAGGTCGTAAACAACAAAGGACAATCTGCATGTAAAATTTTTTTATCATTTTATATCGCCCTTGCAATAAGTTCGAAATATTTCAAATTAAAGTTACAAAAATATAATAAGTTTAACAAGAATATAAGTACACTTCAAGTAGTCTCACAATAAAATGACCAAATTATATTTCTTTCATGAGAGGATTTCAAGAAATACTCTCGTTAGAATATCTCGGTAGAAATTTCACTAATTAATTTTTATGAAACAAATAAAATTTGAAATTAATTGCTGCGAATCGGATCCAGAAAACGATATAAGATAAGTATTGTAGTCACCTGACTAGTTAAATCATATTTCAAGATAAATGCGAAAAATAGTTAGACGATTAATAAGTGATCTTAATGAAAACGGCATTATTTCGGATTAGAAATGAAGACACGTCCATTACATCCGTTTACTGTATAATTATCTCGTAATATCATCGTACGACTTATCCAATTATTACACAGTAATCAATTTATTTCATATTTTTCATTCACATTAATTTTTACTTATATTCCTTTTTTCTTTACATTTTTTGGATTGTTAAAATATGCCTATAAATAATTTATGTAATTGGAATAGAGGGACGTCCGTTATTCTTATCTTTTTTATTACAGTTATCATTTTATTCCGTACTTTTATGGTATCGAAATAGAAAAAGGAACCCTCATAATTTTGTAGGTATTTAAATTAACCTATTTCAAGTTTTAAGCCACATTGAAAAATAACATGTACATGTTCTTTCTTTATGATTTATAACCATGAGTTAGAAAAAATTCCAGGTACCAGTATGCGATTAGAAATTTGATATATTTCTTCTTATTAAATTGTATCACCAATCTCAAGAGATTAGACAACTACTGACTATAATTTGAGCATGTTCAAACAGAAAGACTGAGTGTCTCATACCATTCGTATACTTATAAATTTAAATTATTGATTAATATGATTCTTACTTGTACTCGTGCGTTACACATCATATCCACACATATATATATATAGTGTCTTTTAGCAGGTAATATTATATTATTAAATTAACTTACATGCAAAAGTGAAATAATTGTCGTGAATCTGATTATACTTGACAATTTTGTATTTAATTTACAAATATATTACATCCGTAATATATGCAATTCAGTGCCAAACACCAGTGTCGGGCAGCAGCATCGTTGACTGAGACGAGAAGCACGCACTGCATTAAAAATCCATCAGATCTTTGTAGCTTTTATGACCATCATTTAAATATATTACGTGCATTACACGGGATCTTTAGGAACGAAAACAGGCTGTTGATGAACACTGTCGTACAAAATGATCATTCACAGGAGGTTATTGAAAACAATCGTGTAAATTATAATTTTATTTCAACGGTATTTAAAATCTCAAAAAAATAGAATATATGATTCTTTATTATCCTTTTGAGAATGATTTAAAAATTTTCTTCATTAGTTCTTTTAGCAATATGGAGATTATTTTTAATGTAAATAAAATAATTCTTGATATTCGATGTTTTGCGAACAATATTTTCAGTAAAATATTTTAAGTTGCACGCCATAAACTCATTCTCGCAATGATGTTACGTGAATACCTCTATTGGATAGTGGTCGACTTCGTGGATGTTAGAAGAAAACTGAACTAACAGTTCAATATATTGGTCTATCATCAACACATTGGTGTATTGAGTGATTTCGTACCAACGTAAGACGTCACGTCACGACGACGTAAGCGTCACACTAGTACTAGCGATATTGGCTTCCGTGGCGGCCAATTTATTTAGTTGCCTGTCTTGTGTTGGTATATAATGAAGAATGATATCTATTCGGATTAAATTAGATACGTTTATTTAGCTCACATTACGCCATATATTTTCAACATTTATTTATGACATGATTCTTAAATGTATTCTTTCGTTAGACGAGAGACTGAAACTTTTCCAATTTCCTGAACCTCTTTTCGTTTCACGGTATGAATACATGAATATAAATATATTCATGTCATAAACAATAACATTTCATCTAGTTGACTTTTTGGGCTCTAAATGCATACAAAAATTAGTTATTTGTATGTGCAAAGCTTCGGACAATAAAGTTATAGGGAGTTTTACTTTGTTATTCTTTTGAGTTTTATTGAAAGTTCAATCGAAGATTACATTCTACTTGAAGGTTATGTTTGAGTACTTTACACTCTATTATTTAATAATGTAGGGAGGTATAGGAGTTTAAGAAAACATGGTCGAAAATTCATGGTTTGATAAATAACCTTCGAGTTTTAGTCATTTCCTTAATATTCTAGGAGCGTCAAAACTTCGGTGGGAATGAAAAATTATTCAGGTGCGTAATACCATTGTATGTAAACGAATAATTTAAACATATGAATGTATCATTTCTACTGAAAGTGATTTCGATATGTATACTGTGTTAAATTCGATACTTTGTTACATTTCTATATGTGTTACAGAGAATAGGGTATGTGCTATCATTTTGGGATATCGTATGATATAACGATGTAATTTTGTGGGGACGAATGCTGAATCATATATGGCCACATGCCATTAACATACTTGCTGTCAGTATTCGGTTATGTATTATTTCATAGGCCGGCAAATTGCTTTCTCTATTTATATAAAGAATGGTCCTAAACAACTATAAGATACTGAATCTTGACTAGTAGTAAATTATATGACGTTGTTGAATAAAGTGAACTCCTTTGTAAAATATTTATTTTTTCGTAAAAAATTGAATCTTCTTTCAAAAATCACAAAACTTATGCATTTGTGGATAATTTTTAAAAAAATTCCCTCAATGCTTCTTTATTTTATCATATCGTATATAGGTTGACAGTGTAATCAAAATAATAAGCCGAGGGCGGAAAGTGAAGGCAATCAATAAATTTGAAAATTTATATTGCTGGGTAATTTTTAAAATGTAGTGAATACTGACGAAACTAGTTACAAATAGTTATAAAGTGAACCCTATTTAAATTGTATCTATTTAAGCATTTTACTTTTACGTATAGTTTGACAAACATTTAATGCAAAAAAAATCCCTCAATGGTTTCGTAAGGTGATGTGTAATATTATGGCCAAGTATTTTTGTGGATTTAAATATTTTTTTTTCAGTATGAAATTTACAGTTGCATCACGAAATGGTCGAATTTTTAATCACGCTTTGGATTACCCATATTTATTTTATATTAAATTATATAAGATTTTTTCTTAATATATGAACAAACATTAAAATCGGAATTGTAAATAAATTGAAAAGGCATTGTAACAAAAAATTGTGAAAATCCATTTTGATCCCTTTTTTAACGATGGTGGTTCTATTAAATATATTAGATTGTATTAAAGTATATTTTAAAATTGAAACAAAATAACATAATCATATTAGATCACTATCACGTCTTTACGAATTAAATATTGTTTTTGATTGGAAAATTGTTCTCACCTGGATTCTTTAATTAAATTGGAAATATATTGTATAATGGGATATATTTATCGAGGTATATTTTTACGACCTGATTGGGAAGACTTTCATTAGTATTCCCAAAAGTTCGTCTGTATTTATCAATTATGTTTGCGAGCTGCATACACGTATGATAATTTTAATTATTCGTAGTCAATTTGTCTGTTCTTCTCCATCAGTGCGCACTTTTCTATATGTAAAATTATGTCATAAGTTTTGATTCCAACGTATATAGGACACACCGTTCTTTTCGCGTTTCCAAATTAATAAGAAAAAATAAACATCTAATACTGTAATAAAACTAAGACAATTTTCCTTTAACACATTTATTGAATATATTTGGCGTTAATTTTGTAGAAATTTATTATTCACAATTAAATAAAACTACGTAAAATTATTATTTCTACTATACGAAAGTATTATTTCGACTTTCTTTAGGTTCTTTACCACAACCTAGGTTTCGTTGCATTACAATATCTTTAGGTGGGTTATTAGCAAAGATCCTCTCCATCTTTACTAATAACCCACTTGAATATGTTGTAATACAACGAAACCAGGTCGTGGTAAAGAACTTAAAGAAAGTAGAAATACTACTACATCACGTAGTTTTATTTAATTGTGTTTAACACATTTATTAATTGAAATAATTTTTATTTCAAAACGTGTTTTGTAAAGTGAACTATCCTTGATATATTTGTAAACTAGTTGTTAATATATTTGTAACGTGAACTATGCGTTTACTCTTTAATATTAAATTTTTTATCAAACATTTTTCATCAAACAGACGGTAAAAAAATTTCTTTCTTGACAACATTCAGTTGTTCTTCACAACCACTTTATAATCTAAAGTGAAATGTTTAATTTCACTGTAAACTTTAATTATGTGTGAAGATTTTACATGTAAACGTTTAAATTATTTTAATTAATTATTCATTTTAATTATTTTAATTATCTAATTTCAGTTTGCACACAATAAACTATTTACCGTCCGTGGCAATGCTCCTGTGGATTTATAATTTCTTGAAATAAAAGGCACTTTATTTCTTCAAATCTCTGCAAATCAACTGTATAGTGTGTATGAAAGTAAAGCAAACAGATCCACTTTTGCATTAGTTATATTAATTTGGATATGTACGAAAGGAAGGATATAAAAAATTGGTTTATTTACCTCTTAGCAGTACAAATAATTTTTAGAGAAATTATAAAAGCTGAACGGGACTTGAATTACATTACTTTCCCATGCCTATTCATTTAATAATTAAAACATAATTTTTTTCCATGATCGTTACACCCTTGACACCTCCTGTGGATTGAGTTCTTATTAAATCACCGTTAATTTGTCTAAAAAACGTACTAAAAACGTCTAAAAACAGGAAATGCATTCATAAAAATAAAAAAAATCATTGTAGATAGCAGAAACTCTTCCAGTTTATTTAAATTTATTGATTTTGCTTCTGTTTTTATAGAACCAAAATTCAACGAAACTAGTATATAACTTCAAGTCGCATATAAATTATGCATTCAGATTGTTAATGTGATGAATGTTATGTTATTCTTAATATGTTGTATTTATAATTAGCCCTCGAAATTAATACAGTAATAAAAAATTATATTAAAATTATAAATTGCAATTAAATGAAGGGAATTGAAGTTCTTGGGATTGAGATATGCAGGTAGAAAAGTTTGGTGAAATTAACAAGGTAAAAATTAAGTAACTTTGTTTATATACAAACCGACATCAAAATTAAGAGTGTTGTGACGGTTTTAGATGTATATCATCGGCAAGAGTATAAAATAAAAACAATTTGTTTTACGCATGCCTATTCTTAGTTTAGAATGAAGTTAATAAATGATATATTTAAGATTTTAAAAGCCATACTGCCAAAGGTTTTTGTGTTTTGGTTAGTATTATCCACGAAAATAAATAGGATATGTAATGGTTCCCAAAATGTTCAATTTCTTATTTTTGTGTTCTATTCAACTGATTAAAAGATTATTTTTAAATCATCATTACTTACAATAATATTGGTCGCATCCCATTTAAACATAATCGTGAATTATTATCTGACAGAATTCTTTAAACTTTATGTAACTATATAAATAAAAAGTGATATTATGGTCATTGTATAGACTGTTACCATACCGTGGATCATATCCTCTCTCTTAATATGATGGTATCAAACTGACATTTCAAATTAAGATTGTAAAATTGCATATTGTTTATTGTGAGGCTTTGACTTGTTTATTTTGCAAATTAGCTAAGTGGTAATATTTAGAGAAATAATATTGAGAAAGATTTTTTTACTGACAAAATTATATTCCAAAAGCTAGGTTGTTTTTGTTGAAGGCAAGAAAAAATTGAAATAGAAAATTATTATTTAGACAAACCCACGCAAAATTATATGTACTTATATACGATATCGCAAAGGTATCGTGAAGACTCTTTCTACGTACGAAAAATAAGTTCATTTCCAAACAAAATTATATTATCTTGGCTTTCATATTTTATAGTTTAAATATAGATAAATACAACTGCGGAAAATGAGTAAATATTTGAAATACCTATATCACAAGTACATTTGTGATAAAAGGAGGAAATATTCGGTATGCCAATTTTATTATAAAAAACTACATATTTAGAAAAAAATACTAATTTTCCTATGTTTGGTGTTTTTAAAGCATTCATTACAATGGAGTATTTTCTTTTCTTAGCACACGAATACTTGTGACATATATAACATTTTTATTGTATACTGTACTTGTGTTTATATTTAAACTATGGAATATAAAATAGTTTTATGAAAATAAATATAGTTTTATGCAGAAATATACTTATTTTTAGTACGTAGGAAGAGCCTTCATTATACCTTTGTAATATCGTATATAAGTACATCCAATTTTGCGTTCGTTTTCTAGGTAATCGTTTCTTATTTCAAGTTATTCTTGAATTTAGACAAAGGCAGTTCAGAATTTTAAATATAATTTTGTTTGAATAAACCTGTCTCGGTATTATTTCTCTGAATATTGCCACATAAGCTAACATATTTCATTTTTATAAACAAAAAATACAAATATGTTTATGTGGTAATATTAGTTTGGAACTTTACAAAGTCAAAACATCAAAATAAGTGTCAACGCAATTTTATAATCTTTATTAATTTAATTTGTTGGTACGATACCATCATATTAAAGGGGACAATATAATACACTGAACTTTAAATAGTCTATATGACTGTAGTATTACTTGTTAATAATATAATTACATAAACTTCAATCAATTCTGTCAGCACCTAATTCACTTCATGTTTAAGTGGGATGCAACCAATTATGCTACAAGTACTACTGATTAAAAACGATTTGTTAAGCAGTATGAGACAAAAATAAGAAATGCGAATAATAATTTGGGTACCAGTTTATATGCTTAAATACTATTGGGTAATACTAACCAAAACTTAGCAATATAGTTGCGTTATATAATTTTAAAATCTCAAATTGATCTTTTATAAACTGGTTGACACTAAACTGGAAATAGACTTTACCTTTTTTTTTCTATTATGTACTCTTGGTGATGATATCCATCTGAAACCGCAATCCTCTTTTTTCAATAAAACTTGCCTAGGAATGTATAGTTTTTTTTACTGTTTCTTGAAGGGTATTCATTTCGATTTATAAGTAGTTATAGTTATCTAATTTTTACTTTGCAAATCTTACCTTATACTGAACTTTTCTATCTGCTGGTTTTAGGTGTTACGTAAACTTAATTTCTCTTCATTTAATTGCTATTTGTAATTTTTTTCTTACTTTACGTTACATTTTTACAAAAAAATAGAGTATAGACTTGAATTTTAACTCTAACTGAAATGTTTCTACATAACATTTTCTGTTTCCACTGATGACTATAAATACAAAAATATTGACAATCTGAACGTATAATTCAAAGCTAGTTAAATATGATTTGATCTATGGTACTATTAGCATCATTGAATATTGATACTATAATAACCGAAAACAAAATAGCTAAGTTTATATGAACTGAAAGAGATTCTGCTCTCCCCCATGATTTTTTTTATTCATAAATGTATTTCCTGTTTAACATTTTTTAGACAAAATAATGACGATCTCATGAGGATTCAGGGTATCAACCCATAAGAGGTGTCATTGGTACAAGGGTCATGGAAAGAAAATATGTTCTAATCATTAGACGGATAGGCGTGGAGTAATAGTGTATGCCATATTAATTGTTTAGAATTTACGTAAAAATTATTCGTACTGTTAGGAGAAATTCGATTTTGTTTTTTCATATAGCATTCCTTTCAAATTTATCCCATCTAATATAATAAATGCAAAAATGACTCTATTTACTACACTTTCAAGCCTCATTATTCAGTTGTTCTACGTGATGTTTGAAAAAATAAAACACCTTTTATTTCAGGATATAATAATTCCACGCGAGCGAAAAGGTGGAAGGAAAATAGTTTAATATATACATAGAGGAATGAAATGTAATTAATTTAAACATTGACCTAAAAATATTCACACGTAATTGTAAGCATACAGTGAAACGGAATAATTCGCTTTAAATTATAAAGGATTGGTTTTGCTAAAGAATATCTAGCCTGATCTAACCTACCTTTTCCTACCCAAATATAACCTAAGCTAACCTGATCTTTATATATATGATATATATCCACTATAAATTATTTTTTTCTGTGTTTGCCTCCCCATATATGACCTAATACATAGAAACAATTAGGAGCACCTCTATACAATAGATTCATTACAAAAAAGTTATAACTTATATTTACTCATTTAATCTAATATCTTTTAACTTTATTGCTAGATGAAATAATTTAGTAAATTAATTTTAATATTTAGAAATATAGAAGTCATGAAATATTTCTAAATGTTTTAGTGTAATTGAATATATATTTACAACTGCAGACTTAATTGTATATAATAAAACAATTAGTTTTCGTAAAATAATAAAAAAATCACAAATAAAAATTAAGTGAAGGGAATTCAAGTTTATGAAATTAAAACCTGAACCCAGCAAAAAAATTAGTTACCTTTGTCCACTTACGGATGAAAATTCCCTTCAAGAAACAATTAAGAAATATCTAGAACATTGATATAATTATTAAGCGAGTACCGCTTAATGTTCCAATTACTTTCAATATTTTGAGCAAATTGGACCAATTTTTTCCGATATGGAGAGCAAGCCCACTACGAATTTTAATGGATATAGTTAAAAATTCCCTCACTTTTTACGTTATGCTTCAAATGGTACAGTTTTTTAAATGTATTTTTCATATATTTGGAATTTTCATCTAACTGGAATGTTGAGAAATCTGACATTCTGACTTATATGAAACACCTACCAATGCAAGGTATTGTTAATATTTCAATTAAATTCCTGTTATTCTTTTAAACATTTATTTTTAAAAAAAGGAAAATTACTACTGTATATTGCTTGAAAAATAAATACTGATTGAAAACAAGTGTCAAGCATTAATCTTTGCTATACATCCGGTGTAAAGTCATATGTGAGCGAGAAAGCACGAAAGTAATCGTCACTCTTTTAGCTTTCATAGAAAATATATTTTACTTACGTAAAAGCGGCTGCAAAAACGCAGCAATTTGACAAGTTGTAATTTTTGCGAACACAAATTATAAACACCTTTATTGACCCTTTATACCTGAAAGGATAATTTTCAATTTGAAGTCCTATATTAAATAAAAATGTACAAAGGTTTGTTAAAAGTATGCTAATAAACACAATATAAAAATGAAGACAATAAAAAGTATTTGGTAAATATTAAATATTGCTTATGTCGAGGGTAAGTAACAACGAATATGAACATCTTGTGATAAAAAGAGCAAAAAAATTATTTCATAGAATACGTACAAGGAGAGAATTAATTATTGAGTTGTGTCACAATCATACCATAAATTGCATTGCTATTATTGATATATGTTTGTTTCGAGATTGCCCATAATTATGTATAAATAAATATTGTTATTTGTAGATAAATATCTTACAACAAACATGCGTATTCGAGGGATTATAAGTGCAACATGTAATTATCATACATAGAAATTCACAACAAAGATATTTGTTTATTTGCTCTTGTGAAATCCAATTACTCACAAGTTGGCGCATATTTGCAAATTATCAGAGAACATGTTTTACGCAAATAGCATTAAAATCTGTCGGCACAATTCACACATTGCTTACGTCCAGACATCTTGACTTTCCTTTTAGGGAAACAATAATAGTCACTAGATTCAATTACAATCGAAAAACACAAGGCAAGTTCCATATAAACTAGTGTAAGTTTTCAAATAGCCGAGTCTGCTAAAGAACATGGCAATAGCCACAGACAAATGGAGGAAATAACGCGTTAAAGAGGATGCATTCCAAATTGCATAATACGACTCAGCCCTGGTATATTAATGTCAGAATGACAAAAGTCGTTTGAAGATTGTTCAACCAAAAATTAGGGTAAAGCACAATAATAATTATAAAAAAGGCCATGGGTGGATATTTCAATTTTTTGCAATACAGTTGTACTTTCGAACTAGTAACCGCTTCGAACAGTTATTGATGGAAAAGTTGTGATTGAAAAAACGGAATGTTCCGAATGAAATTTCAATGTTTGTTGGTAAGCGACAAAGTTAGCAGGTGACCTTAAATAATTTATCTACCTTTCTATTTTAATATATGAGTCCGGTTAGAATTCACTATAATTTATTTTACAGAGAATGAAAACTTTTTTAAGGTAAATTTTATTTATGTCCGCGTCCTTTTAGTTGGATCCCAAAAATTAACTCTTTTAGCAATTTGATTATATGATGTTAGATCACAACTATCTATCTGATATACTAGACTACTTAAGAAGTAACAATGTCGAGAAGTTATTTTACTATAATTTAAATTTTATTAAGTACATTTATTTTATTATGTAAGTAAACATCTCAAATAATATTATTGTCATATTATATTTCAAAGTTTTGTAATCTTAAACATTATGACTCTCATATCAATTCATTCTACTACGCAAAAGAAGACAGATCACTGGGATACGATGACGAATCAACGAAACCAAAGTCACACGGCGATGACTCTGATGGTAACAGTAATATAAATTACTACTTTTTTATCAGACAAAAAAGGAAAAACGAACACTAACTTAATCTCTAATGAAGCCCACAAAGGATGGTTTATCATGCTTAACCGATAATACTGAAGATTGTAATTGAATTCAGTGACTATACGAAAAAAAAATAATAAAATTATTGAAGGGCAAGTCGAAACATATATGTATACTGTGAAGCCTATATTAAAGAATTGAAATAATGAACATTAAAAATACTGAAGTAGCAGTGGAAATATTCCAGTAACGATATTTTCACTACAAGCAAATAGTGGAAATGGATTAACGAGAAGAATATATAATCGGAAAAGTTGTAAAAGATTACCATACAATCTAAATTATTTTGTACTACATTGTGTCTATGTATTTTTCTTAGTCTATAAATTTTAAAATAAAATAAGTCTTTATACGAGGTATATTTATGCTATTTCTTATAAAATATGTAAATTTAAATATAATAAACTAAAAACATACCTACATACTAATTACATTTCATCTGCCTTAACATTCCTATTTTAATCAATATCTACTATGTTATCCATTTCTGTATAAACTCATAAACTATACCGTTAATTGTATTCAAAAATGTATCCAAAAAAATATACGCCCATTCTAAAACTACTATGTTTATTTAAATTCCATTGTTGCGTTAAATACGCTGAGAAGTCAAGTGTTAGATCTAAAGCTTATGAGCAATAACCGTTAGGATAATCTTGTCCCATAATGTCATTACCTTCATTTAGGAAATGAGTACTAGTTCCGGAAAAAAAATGTGATATGTTGAAGTATGTATATAATTTTCTTCAAAGTTTTGTTGCAATTGTTTGGTTGGGACTTGATGACAGGAAAATATCATAAAGTGATTGAAATTGAATGAATTTTGTTTTAGATTAACATTGAATGTACCATTGTTAATAAAACCCATAATACAACGTTTCGGAATTTGTCTGAGAAAAACATAATTGAGTGTCTAACTTAAAACACTTGATGATATGAATACTTTAACTCCCATTTGAGTAATCTAATATTTAGCAGTGGTTGTAGAATTTAAAAGCCATATTCGTATTATTAATAGAACATTTGATGTATGAGCTTAGGTATGAGTTAATCCATATCTGTCATCAAGTTAAACGTGCCTTTAGATTATATTGGTGTAATTTTATTACTTTGAAGATGACAAATCATTTCAATCTTAATACTTTCTTTCCCAAAAATGCTCTTTTTTTAAATCTTTTATTACTCTCGTTTATATTACAATCGAAAAACACAAGACAATCCAATCCAAAACAAGACAATTCAATTCCGTTTCATTATACCCAAATGAACATCATAAATAAAAATCTTTTGTAACCGGTCCATAACTGAGTAATGTTTCCCAATGATTCAATATTTGTTTGGAAGTGATATTAGTTTTTGGTCTAAGTAAATATCTAATTGGTTATATAAAACAAGTAACTAATTATGACATATACCACTGTTACAGTGATTCTAAATTTACGTAAATTATTTTTTTAATTTCAGCTTTTCAAAGAATCATTGTCTGTGATAAATGAATTTACTTATCGCCAATTCTAGTGACGATGAATTACATTTGTCCATCATCAGTTAATAAAGAAATATGACTGTATTGCATACACTGGTTAGTTTCAATATTTATTTGAGCAAATATGTCTAATTATGACTTAATAGATACATATGCGGTTTAATATGCTTTATTTCCGCGCTAAATTCCAAATTTTTACCTCAAGGGATTTCTGAGATAATCCATTGGGCATGTAAAGGCTATTACAGGAATAAAATTTTTCGTGTTGATGTAATTCCAAAAATATTATATATCATACACAGATTCCCGTATTTGTTAATTTCTCTTCTAATTATTGATGCAAATTAACTAATTAAAGTTCTTTTAAAACAAAAGTTCAGGTCAAACCATAAATCGGAAAATATTGAAAAACTTACCATATCTGAATAACCTTTTCACTTTCACCAAAACTTCCTTTCTGGTAATTTTCACTTGCGTCAGTATTATTTTATCTAATTTAAGATGCATGCTTTTTTATTTAGATCCTTTATCTTTTACAAAGTAAAAGGTGACTGTAAAATTGCTGAAATTATAAAAATTTCATCGCTCCAATTTGTGAAATAGCCTTTCTCAAAAACATATATGTGTCACCTATTCGCACGTTATTTCTGCAAATTTTTGTATAAAACTCTTTACTTGCGACACTTTTATACAAATTATAGCACTTTGTCATCTGGTCATTGGGATTAATATCAGTAGAGCACATCTTTTTACTAGAATGATATGAATTATTAAAAAAATTTATTAAATCAGGTAGAATATCAATTTAAATGCTACTATATTTATGAAAAAACAGCACTACATTTTCATTTTCAACGTTCATTGAAAACGTTTAACGATACTAGTTTTTATGTTGGGACGTTAGTGGCATAAAAATTAATATTATTTTTTGGGAAAAAAACTTTGTGCTATTTTGTAATAAATTCCGACAGTTTATCGGATCATATATGTCTAGGTTTATATACATTTTCTGAAAAAAAAAATACTTTCCCCTTGTAATAATTTTTCCATTTTTATTTTTGATGCACGTACAAAATAAAAATTTAATAAAAATGGCAATGCCATATAAAATATAATTATTTCCATAGATGTAATTACTTAAACTTCCTTAATATGATAAATCAGTTTAACATATTTGATTCAATATACCTTTACGTGGAAATATCTTTTGTATTGGTTTATGGAGGGTATATGCTTCTTGTGATTGTAACAAAGTCTTAATTTAAGAATGTGATAATTTGCTTTTACTAAGTTATCTTCACCTTCATGGCTGGCTCGACGTAATAGATCTATTAAAATTTTTTCAAGTTCATCCAAATGCCATTTTACCCACATAAGTTTTTTTCTAACGTTACGGACACCTGGAGTAGTGTTTGTTTCTTTATCAGTTTTATTCCCTTTTATAGGTGTAAAGACATCATTACACGACATATTCCTATATTTATCCAATGCTAACTTTTTTCTTTGTGCAGATGATAATAAAGGTTGGGATATATTTTTAAGATAAAATTGATTTATTTGTGCATATCATCGGGGATTGTCAACGGAATTTATTGTTATGTTAATGTGATTTATAAGTAATAAAAAACTTATCCACCTAAATGGATTCCTTTTTTTAATGGTCCCATAATATTCTAAAGTAAATTGTCTATTTCACTTTAAGGTACTAGATGAGCATAAATTCTATAGGTTCCTTACTTATTTTTATTATATTAATTGATTTTTTTTATTTCTTTTATTTCCTCAAACAAAATTTAATTATATATTACATCCCATAAGTCTTGGAGTATCTTCATTCGCCAATGCAAATGTACCTCTACCACTAAACTGTGCCAGTCCTAAAGAAGTGTGGAGAGAAATATGGTAACTACCAGAGGGTAAAACGCCAGGTTACGATTCAATCGACGCAAAACTACTGAAACAATTACCTAGAAAAGGAGTAGTTCTTATAACTGCAATCTTTAACGCCTATTTAAGACTTGCTTTCTATCCCACCCAATGGAAAATTGCGCAAATAATAATGATCCCAAAACCAGGTAAACTTATCCACGAAGCGAGTTCCTGTAGACCAATAAGCCTACTTTCCTTGCTGGGTAAACTGATGGAGAAGATATTGCTGACCAGGATGCGTACCTACCTACCAAATGCCGTTCCTGCTCATCAATTCGGCTTCCAGGAACATCACGGCACCATGGAGCAGATACATCGTATCACAGATACCATAAGCCGTACTTTAGAACATAAACACTACTGCTCTGCTGTCTTCTTAGACATTAGTCAAGCTTTTGACAGAGTATGGCACGAGGGACTCTTTTACAAGCTTAAAAATTGTTACTACACTCCTTCTTCCCGATATTGAAATCATATCTCGATGGAAGGTGCTGCGAGGTAAAATATAACAATGAAACCTCACTTTTCAATATAGTCCAATCAGGAGTGCTACAAGGAAGTATACTGGGTCCCTTAATGTATCTGATCTTTACTGCAGATCTGCCAACGCACGCTGATACTCTAACAGCGACTTATGTAGATGACACAGCGATTTTGTCAGTTCACGAGGATCCAACAGTAGCCTCAGCTAAACTACAAGACCATATTCACGAGGTAAAGAAGTGGCTAGACAATTGGCGTATCAAAGTTAATCAGGGAAAATCTATCCAAGTCACCTTCACCCTTAGAAGACAAACCTGTCCCCCAATAAAAATTCACAATGAAATTATACCACAAGCGGAAGATTCTAAATATGTGGGTATGCATCTGGATAGAAGACTTACCTGGAGAAAGCATATTTGGACTAAATGCAAACAGCTGGACATAAAGCTCAGATCGATGTATTGGCTCACAGGTCCTAAATCGAGACTTACGCGGGAAAGCAAACTAGCCATCTACAAGTATATCCTAAAACCAATCTGGACATACGGGATTCAGCTATGGGGTACAGCAAGCAACAACAATATCGAGATTCTCGAAAAATTAGAGAGTAAAGCACTTAGAGCAATGATAAATGCTCCTTACTACGTGAGCAAGAAATATATACACGAGGACCTAAAAATCTACACTGTTAAGCAGGAGATTGCCAGATATAGCGAACAGTATCAGAAAAGAATGAGCTGATAACACAGCTTGAGGGCACAGGAAGTGTCACATACTCCCATCTCAAACGGCATGGTGTACTTGCACTATCCGCGAGATTTGACAGCAAATGACAGGAACTCGCCTAAACGGGGTCCTTCTGACCACAAACGACATTAACTTCAACGGATTGGCCCATTGTGTCAACACACGGATTACCAAGTTATAGACAGATAAAAAAAGAAAAAAAAATTTTACAAATTCTAATAAATATCCATCAAATAAAGTGGAATCGGGAAAATATTAATGCCATTTACGTAATTTAAATTATATAAATGTCGCATTTCTTCATAGCACCAAATAATTTCTTTGAAAGTTAAATCAAAAAGTTTCTCAACGTTTTTGTTGAAGTTTGGAATAAAATTAGATTTATCACAACCAGTGTCCAGCAATTATAGAAGTAAATGGGTGTTTGAAATGAGACATATCATTTACTCCTTATAGTAATATGTTAAAAACAAAATTATATCAAAAAGGAAATTCTGTAACTATAATTAAAAAAAATTGTATAAAATAAAAAATGTCTTATATTCGATTGGTAATAATTTAATGATATTTTATAACACTATTTCCAGTTCATAATATGATGTACTAATATTTAAGAAGACAATGTTAAAAAGATGATAACGTTGAAGAGGAATTTATTTTAAAAAATTACAAAAAATCTTATAAAATAACTTAATAAGTACATGGTGCAGAATGATGACTATGAGTTTGTTTAAGTAATACTGAGGAGTCATTTAAATTAAAGGAAAAATGTAGTGTGTAATATTTAGTTATATGTTAAAAACAAAATATTAATTAAGGTAATATTCTGTTGGTGATATAATAAATATTATATATTAATATAATCCGATAGGTACTATTTATCACTTGAATTTCTATTGTTCAAGGTGTCTTTACTGTGTGATATATGTTTCCGCGGAAAAACCAAGAAATGCATAGTTAAAGAAATGTATAAACAAGGCGTAAATAACTATTACTTACTAAATATTTTTTTTAAATCACCTAACAGCATTAATCAACCCGATATTAAACGATAACACGAATATCGCTGGACGACAAAAATTGTCATGGCATCGATTGGTCCTACGACTTCGTAGAAAATGCAAACCCCAGGCTTCAAATTATAAAAAAAAATATGAAAGATGAAGAAAAGAATTATCAAGTGTTAAAGTTACATATATCAACTCATTTAATACTCAAATTATGAAAAATTAAAAAAAAAATAAAAAGTATCAGAAGTGTTAACATAATTCAAGACAATAAGTGATACATGTGCATTTTGAAAAATGTTAATATGTTGAGAAAAATAATATACTAGCGTAGAACTTGATGCTCTGAAGATCATCAAGTTCTACGCTGATGCTCTGAAGGGTAATGATGAAGAAAATTGAATTAACAAAAAGTGTAACAAAGTGTTTTTGTGTGTAATCGTTTACCAAAGTACGTTACATTACCTTGTTATATTATAAGCAATTTAGATCCAGATACCATGCTAGAATCACACTGAGTTGCATAGTCCATAAATAAAGAGGGGTTTGGGAAGTATTTGATAGTTGTAGAATAGCAATTAGTAAAAATTTTGGAAGTTTTTTAAACGGAATTCTTTTATAATTAAAAAAAAATTAAAAATGATTATTTACATTATGGAAAATATTGTTTAGTTTATTTATATTTCAAGTCTATGAAATATTTAATGAATTATTTTCAAATATAATTTAATACGATATTATGCATAATTTGCTAATAACCCAAATTTATGATAAAATATTTAGTTCTTAATTTTATTGTACATTTTAGGAAAAAAATAATAAAAAAATTTTTAATTCTGCATTGAAATTGAATATTTTTATTACTCAATTATGGGCCTGCTGTATAGAAATCTTATCTATTGAGTAGTATTTACTACAGTTATACAAGAAAGTATATAAATCAGATGAACGAGAGTAATGAAGGATTTCAAAAAACAGCATCGTTAGAAAAAGAAAA
Source organism: Druceiella hillmani (assembly GCA_039881145.1). Lineage (NCBI taxonomy): Eukaryota > Metazoa > Arthropoda > Insecta > Lepidoptera > Hepialidae > Druceiella > Druceiella hillmani. Next base: position 5,151,914 of record JAYKKI010000118.1, read on the forward strand.
TAATGAGAATTAAATGATCGGTCGCCTTCACGTTGATATATTTAATCAAGAATAATTCTTAATTAGTGGAGTAGAAATTCGAATTAAACTAATATGATCTTCAATTTGATAGACACGTGTGCTTTTGTGACGGATTTAGTTACAATTCATACCTAAAGCTCGTATAACAGATACTAAATTAATGATACGAATACAATTTTAGCTCATTCAAAGGCAGTATCTACAACTCTGTCAATTATCCAATCACTCGAGTATAATTAATAATACTCACAATATCATCAGGTGTTTAAAGTAAGACACTCGATAATGTTTTTCTTAGATAAATTCCAAAACATTGCATTATAGGTTTAATTAATAATATTGAGTTCAATGGTTATATAAAATCAAAATAAATTCAATTTCTATAATTGTAAAATTTCTTCGTTTATTCTATATATTGACTGTCATCAAGTTCTACTTCTATTGCAAACAAACTTTGTATTAAATAAGTATTATATTTCATTACATCATATAATTTTTTCCGGAACTGATATTCATTTTCTAAATAAAGGTGATGCAGTAACGGAAGAAAATTACCCTAACGTTTATAGCTTTTGATTTAATACCTGACTTAACAGAAAATTTGAAATCTAACGGAATTTAATTAAACTTGGTAGTTTCATTATGGAATATATTTTGATGCAGGTCTGAAAAAATACAATTTTAAACTTCATAGTTTACGTGAAGTTTGGTATTAAAATATATATTGTTATAAATAATTATTGTAGTTAATACCCATTTATATTTTTAGTTTGTCATATATACACTCGCATATTTTTCATAGAATTAATAATAATAGTCTATGCAATAGAGAGTTGTTTAATTTTATAATTTATACATTTAAAAAGAAATAAATGCTTACATGTAATGGTACAAAATAATCAAGATTTGATTGTTAGTTTTTCACAATTTTTCCGATTATCCCTTCAAACTTATAAACCATTGTGATAAACTATTCCTTGTGGGTGCCATTATGGATGAGCCTAATGTTCTGTTTGATGAAAAGGTAGTTATTTACACTGCTGTATATCATCAGCATCATCAGCGTGAGATTGATTTCGTCGTTGATCCATTTCGTCGATTCGTCATCTTACCCTGGTGATATTGGGTGTAGTAGAATGAATTGACATTAGAATCATCAGTTTTAAGGTATCGAAATTGTAAAAAAAAATTAAACAGTAATATTACTTGAGAATGAAATTTACTTAAAAAGGTACATAATGTTAATAAAACTAGAATTATAATAAAATAACTTACCGACATTGTTACTTCTCAAGTATCAAAAATGTTAGATCAATAGTTGTGATCTAATATCAAATAATCCAGATGTTAAATTTGTATTCAAAATAGTGAAAGCATTTAGAATATTTAATCCCACTCGCAATTATCTTTAGCGGACTAATTATTTCATTGAACTATTATTTCGTCATACTCAATTAAGTCTTCAGGTAAAAGCTTGCATTCAATTCCGATAAAATATTTATTAATATTTCATAACGTCTATATTGCTTAATATATAAACATTAGCAAATAATTCTTTGCTAGTAGTCCACCTGAAGATGTTGTAATACAACGAAACCTAAGTCGTAGTAAAGAACTTAAAGAAAGTAGAAATAATACTACACCACGCAGTTGAATTTAATTGTAAATTCAATGCAGTTAAAAAATAAGTCCTAAAATTTAAGTGAAATCTTATTTAATTGAAAATATGAAATATTTTAGCTGCTCACACAGCTTGTGCATAAGATTATCCCGCCAAAAATTCTCTCCAAATATATTCAGTCAATGCATTGAATTTACTTGTGGATTTGAATAATATTTCGTTCAGTTTACCATATCTTAAACTATAATGGCATGTTTACATGTTTTCGTCGTCACCATCGGTTGGATCATCTGAAACTATAATAACATGTTATGATATTTCTATGCATTTCATATTGTGATTTTTTAAATTTTACAGTTCTATGAAATGCAATTAATTCATTTAAAAATTTTTCTGAAAATGTTAGTTCGCGCTTATCACTTTAAACGACATTATTTTTCACTAACACTACTTTAACATTTTAAGAATAAAGCAAAGTATCAAGTATCATTGCATGTTTCAAATATCTAATATATTTCAGAAAAAATTATATTTGCTCCATGTGTAGATACAATTATAAATGATCTTCCTCAAAATTTGTATAGATATATACATATGTATAACATAGTCATAAATATTACGAAATATTATTAAATATATAAATTATTAATAAAAATCGCGATAAAATTTTACGCACGTTATAATACTGCTGATATAATGGCGTATGTCGTTCCAGTGAATTTGTAGCTAATGTGCGCGGAAATTATTACCGGTTTGAATTTACTTAGTATTGGTACAGAGTCAGATTAAAATTGGAATATTTATATAGTATAACAATGTAGCTGTAGTTAAAATGGATTTATTGCAAAATACAAATAAACAAAGAATGAGAGTTTTACTCTTACGGGAGAATTTTACTGCAAACAAATGGAAAACATTGTTATTATTACGTGACCGTATTCTGCGTTTGTTTTTGTACCAGCAGTTAAAATAAGACAATGCTATTGTTGAAATCGATTATAGCTAAAAGTGTCATACGTACAGTAGCGAATAAAGTATTTCAGATAACGTTATATAAATATGTCACGAAAGTTAGCATTGGGAGTGGGGACTGCCTGTTGAATTTCGGTTGACAATCAGTATGTTGACTTGTCGAGTGGCATCTCCAGTTATGTCTGTAGCATCAATTGTATAAAATTGATATAACTACATTTTGGACGTATAATTAATCTAATCATTCAATAGATAGTAGGTACTAATTTTATTAAAAAAATAAATTTAAATTGATACAAAAAAAATTAGACGTGCAATGAAAAAATATTTAAAAGGAACCTTTGAGTTTCTTTCAGGATTAATCATCTAATTATCGAAGCTTAAAAAACCAAACTATTAAATTAATAAAAATTATTGAATTTAATGTCATCACAATGATAATATCTGAAATACATTATAAAAAACAGAACGCTGGTATCATTTATTTTGAATAAAAAGTAAATTTTTTAAAAATATGCCGATATGTAGTAAAAATTTAATTTGAGGTGCGAGTCAAATCTACTTTATTTAGAAATAAAACCAGTTAAAAACGTTTAAAAATGTCACTACGAGGGCTCTGTACATATTTAGGCTCACATAAGTATTTAAAAGTTTTTTCATTAATTATTTATAAATGTCAACATTAATTTTCACCTACCTTTTGACTATTGTATTTTACCTAGTACATTTTTCACAGACTTAAAAACAGTGCAAGAATTTAACCTAGAAAGCATTTTACCTAGCAAACATTTTACCTAGTACATTTTTCACAGACTTAAAAACAGTGTAAATATCTTATAACTTATGAAATTTTGAATCATTTTTACTAAATTCTGGTAAACATTACTTTGTTATACTAGTATTATTTTTTCACAATATTTCCATTATAAGTTTTGAAGGTAGAACATATTTTTCAGGGGAATTATTAATATATCTCTAAGACTATATTTCATAAATTTCTGAAAAAAAAAATGTTTTGAAATTTATGTACCTTGTCCTATCAAATAATTTATCAGGGTATATATGAAATTAAAAAAAAATTTCCTGTTTTGTAAAACCACACGATAGAAATGAAAATTTCTAGTTTCAAATATACAAAAAATAATAATTACATTGTTATTATATGAAGGATATTAGTTCAGGAATTAAGGAATAATGCAAAATTTAAAATAAAATAATACATAGTTTTATATATTAAATTACTCTCAAATAAAATACGAACCAAAAAATGTGCATGTTGCGCTTAAAAAAATATTTCCCTTGACCGGTGTCGAAGGAAGCCGAGTTTACACGATTATAGTTTTTGTATAAATATTTTTAAAAGTTAACTAAATCTAGGCACATAATTATAATGCGAAAGTGTTGTTTTTAAATGAGTTTTGCAACAATAACTCGTAAATATGTACACGTACCCAATGAACGTGATACAATTATTTTAGTATTATAGCAATAACCTATAATTGTTCCGTGACTGGTCATAAGTGTTAGTTATTTATTGGATTGCAATGTTTTAACGGTGTTAGATTTTGTAGAAATTTTTACCGTGTTTTTTTGGTTACCTAGTTTTTTTTTTAGAAATTGCATCGTAAGACCTCTGGACAGTCACACACGCTATTACCATATTCGTTGTCATTTTGTTGTCAATAACCTACTGCACCGTATTATGTTATCCTGTCCCATTTGGGTTAAATTTTAAGTACTTAGTATACCCACTTTGTTTCTAGATGTACCTGTTGTAAAAGCAGCAAATAGAAATAAAGAGAGAGATGTAAATAAAATTAATCCTGTGTATCCTTTATTAAATTAGAAAAGACGAAAGGAAAGAATAAAAAATATTGGCTACTTATGTAATAAACAACTTGTATGAACAAGTTATATAATAATATTTAATATTATAGTAGAAATCGTAGTATGGAACACAAAAAAGCTAGAATTGTTGAATAGTGTTTTATCGAATTTTAATGAGTGGTTGTATCGAAATTATGTTTAGATATGTACAAAAAAATGTCAGTGATATATTTGAGTAACTATCATCTATACTTATTATTTGTATTCGTCATACCTTTTGCAGTATTTAAGCATACTGACTTATTATAAGTCAGGATGACTGAAACAGTTCCATAAGAAACTTCAGATTCATTAAACAGTGGACATACAAAAAATCAAAAGTAATTTTTTTATTCAAGGCTGCATTTAAAATAATTATTAAAAATTTTGTAAATAAAGTTATTTAATCTTTTACCGCGCTTTACCGCGTTTACTGTGAAAACTAAACAGTGTCACTGAAAAGTCACTGGCCCTTCTTTATAGGGCACTGTTTTCTGTTAAAAAATCAGCGATGATACTTTTCTATATGAGCAAAAAAAACGCTAATTGCGAACAGAACTCGCGCTATTACGGACCCACGATATAACGGATTGTAATTATAAAATTACGAGGTTTTCTCAATATATACATATCTACATACGTATATATGTCCATATATACATACATACACACACACACACACACACACACATATATATATATATATATATATATATATATATATATATATATATATATATATATATTATATATACATATATTATGTGAAATGCTTCATCTATCAATGAAGGACGCAAGACGTTCACTGTATGCATACATGGGTCAGTACGAACCACTTCGGAGTTTTCGACTTATAAACTTCATACATAAAGTAGGGGAATTGATTTTTCGTATGTTTTTGTTCAAAAGTAAAAGAAAATAGGCAGTTTAAAATTAAACAAATATTGTTTTAGGATATAAACAAAGTCTTTTCCTACGAATTCCGTCTTGTGTTTGACCACAATTTGAACAAAAATTAAAATATTTTGAAAATTTAAAAATATTTTTAATTGAATAATTAATATGAATACCTATTTTTTTTATATAGGGTTACATTATAAATATATTGATATAAATTTCATATTAACATACTTTTTTAACAGTATTTTTTTCACTTCTTGAGACTTTTTTTTTAGATGACGCACAAAAATTAAAAGAAAGGTTATCCTAAAAAGCGAATAAGGGGCATTTTTTTTAAACATGTTCAATTTACAGACCTAACTTTGTTATATTTTATAATAGTCTAAATTAAATGCTGGCTGCGGCTTAGCGGGCATGGGATTCATTTGATTGCGTTTTGGGATAAAAGTATCCTATATTACCAGGCTACCTAAAAATGTGGAACATTTTACGGAGATTGAATAATTGACCCGTACAAGTGGATCTTACAAATATGGTCACTCTTACGTTTGAGGTACTAGTTGTAATTAGAATTTGAATATTTTTTGCAGGGCATCATACAAATCTATGGAACCGTCTGTTTACAATGTATACAGAGTAAAACCTTGAAGGTACTTTTGATTCATTGTGGCTACAAAAAAATCATGCATTGCAAAAAATAAGTTGCTTTTGTTAAAGCTTGTGTCAAACTTATGGTAGTTCATGGTCAATCGTTGTTTTTGATAGGAGATGACACACTCCCGAATATTTTGGAAATTGTTGTTTCTGGTGTTCTGGTTCATGACTATGAATTCTCATAAAGCATCATATATATATATACATATATATATATATATATATATATATATATATATGTATATATATATATATATATGTATATGTATATATATATATATATATATATATGTATATATATATATATATGTATATAATGTTTTTATTTATTATGTTATTTTAATACAAATCGAAATCCCATGGTTGTATTTTTTATAAATCTTTGTGACATATATTATATTTGTATAAATTAGTTATTAGCTACTTATAGGAGTACCAATGCTTAAAAAAATTAACTTTGATTCCTTTCAAATTTGTCATTATATTAGAACTTTCATTACTTCTAGAATAAAATGAAAAATTTTAAAACTTGCTGTTACTGTTAACAGTCGTCAAACTAGTGTTCATCGATCAACTCGACGAACATTATCCTTATTTTATGTTTCCACCGGTTAAAATGTTGCTTGTCCTTCCGCTAATATTTTTCCATAAAATTTTTGTCGAGCACCTTGGCAGAATGTTTTTTAAACAGGCAGATATATTTTTATTTAATATCTCCTAAAATTTTCCCTACATTTGTGCGTCATGCGTATAATTCCTATGTCATTTTTATTATAATGGTGGATGGTTATTATTTACTTTTTCGAACAATTGGGGAATATCACTTTCTGTAAGGACTCCTGTTTTGGGCACAAAACTTGAATTTTCCCTGTAAAAGGCAAACATAGATCCTACCTATACCTACCTACCCTCGTTTTGCAACTCCAATTTGCAAAACGACTAATTTAGAATAGAGGCACCCCAAAACAAGCAGTTTTTGGAATTAACACAAACTTGAGAATTATGCGTATGGATATATTCCATTGGAAAATAGAAATTTGTAATAATAATTAAAATTTCACTTTTCGTCATAAAAGGTTAATAATTTTGAAGTTCGTATATTGCAATAAAGTTATTGTAATTTCTTCCAAAACATCAATACATGTAAATGTGTTGTAAATAAATTTAGTTCAGTCTAAATTACTTTAGATTTTTTGTCTTCCAAACTTGTGTAAAGCTTATTTATACACTGCATACTTAATTGAATTAAAATATTTTACTTCTAACTTAAACTGATTGTTTTCATATGTACTACTAAGTTTTAACCGTGACCATTATCTCATTGGGCCCAGAGGGGCGTCAACGCATTTAAAGGTAGCGTCAGGTGTGATAGCTGTGATGTACTTTGAATAATTCTTAATCTGAAATAATAAGAAACAAATGATTTCTAAGGATAGACTTATATTTTTGAAAAATGATATAATGTAAATAAAATTAAAAAAAAAAACAATTGTAATAAAATATTAAAAAAATCACGCTCTATACTCAGATATTACAGCTGTTTATGAATTGTGTTTAATATTAAAATCCCAACTTTATATGGCGGTGAATTAATGAGAGCGAGAGCGCTACTAACAGTGTATTGTAACAGTAGAAAAAAATATATAAATTCCCATTCTCGACTGGTATTTTGAGGTCTGGGAACACAGTTAAGTAACACTGGCACATTTGTTATAAAATAAAACTAAATATAGGAAAAACAAAATCGGTTTTAATTGCACTTAAAGTATTTCTAAATTTACTCATTTTAAATACAATAACACATACGATAAGAATACCATGGAACAATTTAGTTCTTTTCGGCAAAACCTTAAGAGGAATTTGAAAATTCAATATCGATACAAAAGTTATGTAAAGGTAAAAAATCTAAAGCAATAAATACGATAATTAAATTAAAATAAAAAAGCAAGAAATACACATGACATTTTATTCAAGAATGTGAAAAAAAAAATTTAATAATAATTATTTAGTATTTCCAATATCAATTTACAAACTTCACAAAATTAAGGTGAGTGATATTTTAATTATAAAAATATAAAAACATTTAATGATTGCACATTAACAATAAAGGTGTTTTTACCTGTCTGTTCACCGTAAACACCCTTCGTCATAATAATTTGACAACTTTTGATACCGTGAATGAATGAATAAATATTAAACTGTCATTGTGTTTTGTAGATTTGCAAAATATATACACAGATATATGTTGTAGTATACCATACAACGTGAGAGTGCGAGCAAAATGATAAAACACGTTCATTTTATAGCGGGATTAGGATAGTACTCGGTACCATAATAATCAGCTGGTAGTCAGGCAATAATACACTGAAGCTTAATAGTATATTGTTATACAATACTCTTTGTCTGTAACATTGAATACCTGGAGCAAATTTATTTCTATAATCTGGTTTCTATGTATCACTTATAAATGTGTTACCTTTAAAAACCTGTTTTTGGGTCTCTAATTAAAACTAAAAAAAAGTGTTTTTGTATATTATTCCTAGAAATAACTAACACAAACTTCTGAAAAATATGATTTTGGAATTTTTATAACTTATTATTTCAATGGATTGTCCTCACATTGTTGAAGTAATAGAAATTTAAAAATGTTAAAATAAATTTGACCCAAAAAATATCAACATTAATATTATATAATAAATAGTTAAATATTGGGATAGAATAGAGTTAATACACTTTATAATTATGCCAAATTTCCAATTTTATGTCGAACTGCTGTAACAGATGGACCAAGTGACAGAAACATAAAATTGTATTTTCATGCCTAGTATCTGCAACTTAGTTTAATAAAATAAGTATGGTTTTGAATTTAGTTCAGACCTGATAGAATTTATTTGATCTAAATAATTCGATTTTCCTTAACAGGAATGCTAAATATCTTCTAACGCAATCTAATGAAGCGACGTCATAGCCAATGAAGCTGTTTTAATTTTAGCATCCCATTACTTTTCGTATGATACAAAATGCAATGGAAATACACATATGTTGTAAGTCTGCAGGTCACTTTGACGAAGAAAAGTATAAATAAGTTATAAACCAAGTCTCTTGTAATTCTTCTTTCCACTGTTAAGCAGTTCGATTCTGCTTTGCATTAAAGAATTTAGTGTCAACATGAAAATCAAATAGCGAATATTGTTTATGACTTTTACTCCACCTGATCAAAAATATTTTTTTAATAGATGGAGGATATTGTGTGAAATTACGTCTGGGTAGACATAATATATTTCAATTATTAAATTCTTTCGATCAGGTCACCTTTACCATTCTGTCAGTTTCAATTAGTTTATCGCTATTTAATGATCGCATCATTAGAGAGAAATCATGGGTCATCAAACAGAAGGATAGACGTAATTTCGTTACTGTCATATTCTCATAAATGTTCAATAATAGAAGAATATAGTAATATTATTTCTCAGTAATGAGATTATGGCAACCTAATAAGTTTGCATAAATAATATTAAATTATTTTTGCATTATTGTACATATCGTACTGAAAGTATGTTTCGTAACTTCTTTACTGTCATATTCTCAAAAATGTTCAATAATAGAATTATCGACGTAATTTCGTTACTGTCATATTCTCAAAAATGTTCAATAATAGAAGAATATAGTAATATTATTCTCAGTAATGAGATTATGGCAACCTAATAAGTTTGCATAAATAATATTAAATTATTTTTGCATTATTGTACATATCGTACTGAAAGTATGTTTGGTAATTTCGTTACTGTCATATTCTCAAAAATGTTCAATAATAGAAGAATATAGTAATATTATTCTCAGTAATGAGATTATGGCAACCTAATAAGTTTGCATAAATAATATTAAATTATTTTTGCATTATTGTACATATCGTACTGAAAGTATGTTTGGTAATTTCGTTACTGTGATATTCTCAAAAATTTTCAATAATAGAAGTATCGACGTAATTTCGTTACTGTTATATTCTAAAAAATGTTCAATAATAGAAGAATATAGTAATATTATTTCTCAGTAATGAGATTATGGCAACCTAATAGGATTGCATGAATAATATTAAAAGATTTTTTTCATTATTGTAAATATCGTACTGAAAGAACCGCGGTATTATATGTGCAATAATTTTGTAATACTAAATTGTGTTATTTTGCAGTTTAATTTAGCTATATTATGTGAAACGTGTAAGAATCGAATCAATGTCTCATATTTAAAAGAGTTCCATCAAATTCTTAAAGATGCTAATATATAATTAAATTTTATTATTTCATATTTCTTTTATCCCCGACACGGTTTTCGAATATTTCAAGTTACGAAAAAAATAACGCTAGTTATTTTTTTTTTCACATTGAGCTTAAAAACGAAAATTTTGTCACCCTGGTATCAAATAAATTTTTGTTTCAGATAAATATATAAGTACGTGAATGCGAGTGGTTCACCATACCTCCGTTTCCCACTTAGACTGCCGCTCCGGAATATAAGTATCGTGTACTGTCTTTTTATTTGAATATCTTGATTTGATATATTACAAATGAATTATTCTAGTACTTCTTATGTATTGATAGCTGAAATGCTGAAGTATACTTTCGCAGCGCTTTATTGATATAGAGATGTCGCTGCCTGAACACCACCTATCGAAAAATTTATACTAATATTTCTATAAGGTTATCCGTGATGCATATTGAAATTAATGTTGAATTTTGAACTGCAGACCAGTATTGTACTATACAATATATTCATAACTTAAAAATATATTTTTTGTAATGGTTATGCATAATATTCAAGCAAAGTTTACGTTATGTGATACTCGAGATAGTTATTATTTTATGTAGGTTTAATTATGAATGTATAGTCATTTAGGTATGCAGAGTTAAAAAGTTTAATTTGAAATATGGGATTGTTTTTTACTGTTTTTATTTATTTATTGCTTGCCTTCTAATCATTAGGTAGTACAACCCTTATGTATTTATAATTTATTTTAATATTATTTTACAAAAGTGTAAAAAATAAAGAACTTTTAAAATCTAAACAAAATGCTGAAAAATTAGATGGTTTTCTTATGCAAGTGGGCCTTACATTTCTTTTCCCAATTTCATGTTTAATCTAGCTGATGTAAAGGTATAAACAACCATTTGTTGGTTATACATATATTATTTATAAGTTCCAAAGTATCTTTTTCAATGTTATTAACGTAAATTTTTGTT